>JAVJAQ010005312.1:0-149126 GCA_032362365.1 Zygogramma bicolorata | reverse complement strand
ATGTTTTGAGGTCTTTTCTGTAATTTTTAGGAAATGGAGATTAACATAAACACGTTTATCGGAGCTACGTCATGCAAAATGTCCCGTTTCCTCATTTAGCTTGTTATTCGTTGTGATAATATCCAAGACCTTCGTAGACGAACTTCGCATTCTGAGAAGACAATAAACTTTTTTTGAAGGTTTAGCTGAATTGTGGAACGTTGAACATCGACATTACGACGCAGACATTCTTCCTTATTATTTCTTGGAATATCATGCCGCTAGGCGTGATAATATACATATAATACAATAATAATTGCGAATAATTATGAAATCGTTCTTCACGTTTATCATTCGCTGGCAGGTACATGATTGAAACATGATTATTCCTTGATATAATGAATGAAACTTACGAAAGAGGTAAACTCAAAACGTACACAGTGCGATAGATTTGAAATTCTAAAAACCTACTGGACAATATTCATTGGATTCTTAACTCTCGACCAATTTCGAGTCATTTTTGATGATATTTCAAAACAAGATAAGATAATATTTTTGTCAAGTTGGACAAATTCTTCAAATTTAAAAATTGTTGGAATATCAAAAAAAATAATTTTTTTTTTTATAAAAATGAAGGTGAATAGAAAGCTCTCGCAGGCTTTCTCATTGCCTTGATTCGCGATTGGATGGTAGCAAAAAAAATATTTGTGAAAATCATTTCCAAATACTTCTATTACTCCTAGATCGCAAACTTCAATCACAGTTTCCATAGAGATATTTATATATATTTTCCTCAGACGTATGAAGTTTTGTGATTGATATTTACATTCACAGCTCTGATCATCATTTCCATGGTAACGTTTTACTTCCAACGCCGTCTTTACTGATAAGTGATTACTTTTTCTGCCCAGGCAATAGAAGTGATCGTTTCCACGTTTGGATAAAAAATAGCATTCGAATTTTTTTTCCTGATTTTGGTAGGCATGGAATCGTTGGCATTGGTTAAAAACTGATATATTCAGTTCGACTTGAAAGTTCATGCTGCCTATTTATCATAACCACCAATATATTTTTGAGTCGATTGCGTTTGAAGCTCACCTTTTTTGTTTATTATATACAAGTGGCTTACGACTGATCATATCGTGAACTTTATCCATTCCAATTTTTTTTACTCTTAGGAAGAAAAAAACTTTATCGAACTATATTTATTGTAGAAACTGATTCTTCATTGCGTTAGTGCAATCAATTTTTCATGCTGTCCTATCGTGCAAACAACTCAGTTCATATTTACTAGGAAGCAAGGAAGAGGAGAATTCACTGCTCGCGCTGTATACAGACTTGTTTATATATCATCGATTCGGGATAACGAAAGAAAACAAACGGGAACGAATTTCCGAAACCAATTCAACAATCAACAATGCTTCGAAAATATTATCTACAACCATTACGAATTCCAGTCATGCCGATATGAGAAGTAATTGATCAACAAACGCTCCGTCATCTTCAAACCATACAGACGTAAAACGAAGCACCTCGGCTTTATCAGCATTAGCAGAATTGTTAACAAAAACAGCACAGACTTATTATTGAAAATTTAATCTGACGACCAATGGGTTTGCTGAGATTTTAATGAATGTTGAGTTCGAACACCTGAGATCATTTGACACCAGACCAACAATATTAAAGTCATATTTACCCGATACGCTTTGTGCGCAAAAAATGCTTTATAATCTGTCGAAATATCGTTTGTTATGGCTTCCATTTCAACATAACGAGTACGACAGTTCCAGAAAGACAAATATCAAAAAACGTATAGGATATGTGAGAACATCGTCCAGGAGAAACAGTTAAAACTAATCTCATGGTTACAGCCTCGGCATGTACGCATCGTATATAATGCCATTTCCCATCTGGATTTGTAAACAAACCAACCACGAAATGAATTCCAACAGATTCTATTCATTTGAAAAAAGCTTTGAGATTTTCTCACATTGAAATTTTCATAGAATTTTGTGTACTGTTGTGTCATGCTCGAAAAACAATAGAAGAGGGAATTGATATTGCCACGATGAGCTCTTCACGTATTTTCATTTCAAGTACCAGCATACAAAAATATTTGTTTTTCCGTTACAAAAATCTCCTCTGAAAAAAAATCACTCTTAGTGATCACGTTGATTTAATCAACCATATCCATTTTGAGCAATGATTTCAGCATTCAATTAAAAATAATCATCATAACCAGGCGAGAGCTTAGAAATTGAAAGTAGCATCATACAACATTCCTGGATATTTCCGAGAATATCTGGTAGCCGACTCATATATTCTGCGAAATTTTATGCAGAAAAACTTTATTTTTTTGCTGTTTCTAGAACGAAATCCTTTCTTGATTTCATGACTTTGAATGAGAGTTTATGCCAGACGCAAATATAGTAGCGTATTTTCCAGGCATTTGTATTTCGATAAATGAAATTTTCATTTGTTGAGATTGCAATTTTTCACATCCATGCAAATTGGAAAAGGAAACAGATCGGAACTTTGAGTTGAGTATCAATTTCATGACCAACGTAGGCGAACCCACCAATATTACTCGTTTTTGAGTAATAAAGAAATAGACATAGCCTTCAAACCTGACAATCGTTTGAGATAATTCATTAAAAACTCCAGTTTCGAAAAGATCAAGAGTACATGAGTTAACTCATGGTTCTCGGCCCAAATTTATATTTGATACTGGTCAAAGGAAAAGATCTTTCACCAGCGAATAAAGAAAAATAGACGTACTTTTCTGAATGAAAAGACCAAGTTAATATTTGCTAATCATCATCTGACAGAAGGACATGGAGTTCAATCATGACTGATTCATTGCATTTGGAGAAGAAATTTCTAAAACTTAATATTTTGGAGTCCTCAGGAATCAATAGAGTCACGAAGTCGGTACATTGGCTTAACGACCAAATAGATCTGAATAATTCTCCCTTGCCTAACTTTTTCTATAAAGAAATAAGTAAATGGGGTCACTCTAATAGGTGAACTCAGGCAGTTCGATATAATTAGTTTTCACAGAATGGTAAGGTGATAGTAATCAAGATTATTATGTATGTGAATCGACCATCGTTCTGAAAATATCAGTTACAGAAGTGATTTCCATAATCTGTAAAATGGATACCAAACAGTCGATGACTCAGCTGGCAGCAGAGGAAAACAGAATGAAAAACTTTAGCGACGACTTTTCCCAACTTAGCCCAACAAAAAGCGAAAATAAGTAACCCCCAGATATCTAAGTGAATTATTTCTGAACCTTGGGCAACATTGGCAACTGAAAAAAATGAAAAATCACAAATTTAATGAGAAGTATGATAACAAAAAGCTTATGATATCACGAATCACATATAATGCTCACTCAATTTTATTTTGCAAATATTATTCTCTAGCAACGAAATTTAGTTCACTAACAGTTTTGCATGAACTACCACGCTGCTGACGCAACTTCTAAATTCTTTTGTAGATTAGGATTTGTTTCAGCTTTGAGTATGTCCTGTTTCAAAGGAAAACTGTGAAAAATTGGTCCGAATAATGGTGTTACTTCCGCCCGGTATATTTCTTATCTTGATTTAAACGAAATTATAAGTTACAAAATTTAAGGACTACCAGGTGAATACGTGCAAATTTTATTACTCATGAAATCATTTTTTGATTGAAAACTTTTTTCTTCGTATCAGATCTCATCTCCATTCTAGGAACTAGGGAACTAATTCAACAGCTGTCAAACCAGTTGAAAGATAAAAACGATTTTTATGGCATTCCACAATATCTGAATAGTTTCGTTCAACATAATTCCCAAGGTTCTTTCTAATCGATATAACTTATGTCTATCTCCATTCAAAGATTCCTGTTAGGAAAATAAGTTTTTGAATGCTACCGTTTTCAATGAAAAAATAGAAGTGATGATCAGCATTACCTTAATAAATTTATCATTCTATGAAAAAGTATACTGAATTATTAGATGAAAAAGTGATTTTTTGTGTGACGGGCCTGGAGGTTGATTATTCAATTCTTGTAATACCATATCGAACTTGGAAAATACTACTACTGATACTTAGGCGAAAGGAATATTCCAGTTTCAGTGCCAGCGATAGTATAAAAGTATAACGCAATCAAGTGATTTTAGTTTTCCTGGAAAATGCCAATCACACATTTTTGATGTTTGAAGGAAAAAATAATTATTCAAGTTCAATGTACTCGGAAACGAAAAAAAAATCGTTTTCATACATTCAAAATTAAGTTGTCCCCATTTTCTTGGGAAGCAGGTGCATAATATATTTGCATAAATATGCAAATATATTATTGATTTCATCTTATTTCACCATGGAGTGGTCATCAGAAACAATTTAATAAATGACAAAAAATATTTGACCTGTAGTAAAATATGTTCAGAATCAGAAAGTAGAATTATTGTGAAATTTTGGATTGAGGTGGCCTTTACTTGATAGAAATCCATAGTTATTACGCTATAAGGTAGAACACGATTAAATATCCACAAAATTTATTGTGTTCGCGACATGTTTCGATACACTGTATCTTTTTCAAGCGAATGTATTATAAACACTAAATTATTCTTTGTTGAAAGCTCCTTAAATACATCAGGGCCTTCTCTAATTATCCCTGATTCCTAGAATAATACAACTGATACTGATTCCTAGATTATACAACTGATGATGATTCCTAAAATTATGAACTGATGCTGATTCCTGAAATTATACAACTGATACTGTTCCTAGAAGTATACAAATGATAATGATTATGATATCTGAACATAGTTACTACTTATTAATTGAATAAGTTCAACAAAGGGGAACTATTGAGATCCAATTGATCATTTAGCAAACAATTTGAATTTTTTTGGTTATTGATTTCCAAAAATTCTAAATAATTTTTCATATTTTATTGAAACAATAAAAGATGAAAAATCGGGAGTTTATAAATTGAATTGTGGATCTTGCTCCAAAGTATATATTGCAAGACAGGTAGACCATTCAAAAGCAGCATACGTGAGCATCGTATGAATTATGAAAAGAAAACAACTCATTCATCATATGCCAATCACATTTTGAAGGAAGGAAAAATTCAAATTGTTTGCTAAATGATCAATTGGATCTCAATAGTTCCCCTTTGTTGAACTTATTCAATTAATAAGTAGTAACTGTGTTCAGATATCATAATCATTATCATTTGTATAATTCTAGGAACAGTATCAGTTGTATAATTTCAGGAATCAGCATCAGTTCATAATTTTGGGAATCATCATCAGTTGTATAATCTAGGAATCAGTATCAGTTGTATTATTCTAGGAATCAGGGATAATTAGAGAAGGCCCTGATGTATTTGAGGAGCTTTCAACAAAGAATAATTTAGTGTTTATAATACATTCGCTTAAAAAAGATACAGTGTATCGAAACATGTCGCGAACACAATAAATTTTGTGGATATTTAATCGTGTTCTACCTTATAGCGTAATAATGTGAAATTTATTGAACGAAACACTTGAAAATTACAGGGATTATTTCTCCATCTCGAAGTCATATTTTTATTATAATCTCCTATTCCACCTGTCACTGTCATTTCCAGATCCGCTTGTCAGTGTGTATTTCCACCAAAAAAAATACAATTTTCACAGTTTCCCACCGACCACTGTATAAATTATTCCACTGAGATCTAAATATTTATTTTGATTCTACCAATTCAAACCGTTACGAGAGACTTCGAAATCAAAACACCCAAGACAAAGAAGTTCAGTACAAGAGTTTGCAATTCTAGACTTGATAACATTATTCTACAAGAAGATGCACCTTCAAGAGATAGCATCGCGTAGAGGGGATACACACTATAAATCTGACCACCTCCGTAGTTCCTTAACATTTTAGTGTCCAGTGTATAGTGTTGGTCAACTCGCTTCTAATACGGTGTCTATTTTAAAAACTTCAAGGTGGGTTTCTATTGAATTTTTTCATAATTTATTTAGGTAGTGGTTCTCGATTTTTAGTGTGCATTTTGAACTTTTGAAGTCGGTTCGAAATATTGTTCGAATAAAATTTCGGTTCAGTTTTCAGAAATGGATCACAGAAATATTATTCCAAATATTATTCAGTGAATCATTTCTATAGTAATACCTACAATCATTTTCAGCAATATTCTCGGCTATGATAATCCCATTTCGATCAATTATCAAAGTGGAACTTGGAAGTACCAACATGTTTTTAATAAGTCAAATTTTTAGAATGCATTTTGAACTGTCCAAGATGCGAAGAGATATTTCAGATATTGTTTGAATCAATTTCAGAATTTCGCTTTAGTTTTCAAAAATAATTCATAGTTATATCATTTTAGTTCCAATGAATCATTACTAAAGTGGTACGACCATTTTGAATATGATTTCAAAACTTTTTCTTTTAATTTTCGTACCATTTCGAATAATTATCAAAGTGGGAATGAGAAGCAACAACATGTTTCATTAAAATAATTTCGGTGGTTACTCGTAATAATATCATTATATGAAAATTTCTCTCAAATCTTTTTTCAAATTTTTTCTCATAGGAAAAATAAATATCAATATATTTGAAGACTTACAACGCAATTACTTTGAGTACCTACATTATTATACATCTGGGTGTTTTTCAATGTCAAGGATGTCTTTCAGAAATAATCATACAAAATCATCGTGGAAAAAGCTCAGAAACAGGGTCATCGTCAACTTTCATACATGAAAAAAATAAAAAAGAAGCGCGTAAATATAGGGTTTTTAAAGCGGTATTTCCTTGTAACCTTAATATATGAATCTTTTGTCAGTTTTCAAATTTCAACTGGATACATCAAATTCACAGAACAAATTGTCGTTCTGAAATAAACTTCGATTTCTCAAATAATAATACAAGCGAGTACTTTATTGGTGAATACCTGCGGTCAGTACAAGTTTCCTGGGTATTCATATCAATATATGTAGGTTATCAGAGTATAAAAATATATTTGAACGAATATCGTAATCATTATGTTTCACTTTCTATTTTCCGATAAATCAATCTGAAAATATTTTTCATGAACATATAACTGATGATGAATATGGAATTACAAATTATCAAATTTATTTTCAGGAAGAACAAAAAATGAAGAATTTATTTATTGTGAAAATGTTATTCAATGAAACTTTCTAAGTTATAAGTTTCAAATGTTCATATCACTTATAGAAACACCTCAGTCAAAAATGGGAATCAACAATATGAACCGGCATTGAATATTTTTTGCAAAGATACGAAATATCGTTGTTCCATCGAAAAATTCTTATTCAACTCATCACATCCTAACATTTCAGGTATAATTGTTCGCCCGCCGAATTATGAATTTCATTGAGTATTCATATCTGAAATGAATATTTGATGAATATTTAATCATACCGATTTCTCAAACTCTCAACTTCAATGATGCACTAATTCTGTAAAGAACTCATTCTCTCATTTCAGTAGGTAATTATAACACAATCGATTTTGTTTTGCATGATAGGGCGGGCTTCATGTCCATGTTTTGTTGTGATATTCATTTTTTTTCAATAACAGTCAGACCAGGTTCGTTCAATTCAACAACTATTTCCGATGAGATTGTTAGATTGTTAACGGTTATAATTGCACGAGTGCATAAAAATTACCGATAATTTTGCAAGAAAGCGTGATATCTAAAAATTGCAAGAGTTTATTTTCATATTTTGGCGAAAGTGCTCTTTTACAAAATATGAAAATAACCGAATGCAATTTGTATAAGATATCACGCTTGAATTGTATGGAGTACTCACCTGAACGCGAAATGTTTTTCTATTTTTGAAGTCTATCTGACATTTATTTTTTGTGGTGTTTACTGACGTCTAGCGATACGGTTTCAAATGTGTTGTTATGGTGACTTGATACAATGCAATTACCGCTGTAAGTTTTCGATAATTGCATTGCTCTTATGGGACATTTTATATATGAGGGAAATGTTCAGTGAAAGAATGGGTTGCCTGTGCAGTGCACATAAAATGTTCACCGAATAACATTTTCAGCTAAGAAAATGTCAGATGGAATCAATTTTCATTTGTTTCTCTTAGTGATTTGAAAGGAATAACAGGTGTTAGCTATCATACTTCACTTAAGCTCGTATATTTGATCTTAAAATCGTTCAAAATTCGTATATGTCGAAGAAAGAGGCAACACGTTTCAAAAATGTTATTTTTTAGGTAAAGTAGCAATAAATTCACCGCTTGGAAATGCATTATTTTTGAGGCTCAATACGTCCAAAATAGAATATATGGCTGTTCAAATATCGACTAACTACGCATTTAGTTTCATCAAATCCACGCCTTCATTTCAATAAATGATTCACAGTTATATCCAACAGCTTGTTCAGATTCAGAATCAGAGGACAACAAACTTTGTATTTAATACGGCCGACAGGGAGCATTTTCAACGCAGGTCGTCAAACTTCTTCAATTTTTTTGATCGCCTCTATTTCTATTAAGCAGTTAAATGAGGTAATGGCAGGAAGCGATGATTTATTCGAGTACTAGCCTTTGGTAAAATGCAATTAGTCTTCGGCATTTTCCTCTTTTATTTCTTTGTTAGACATTGTTGAACGGTCTTTTCAAGGCTTACTACATTCAAATTTATGAATGACATTCTCGTTACAATCTGGTTTATTGTGTTATGTAAATTGGTGTGTTTCGTAATGTTTATTTGTTTTCGTTATTCGCTCTTTTTCCCGTATACATATATGGTCTGATGGATGTGATTTTCTTAGTCTTCGGCTAATTGAAGTTGAATAATACTCGTGAAACAAGTGAAACACAATGATTATTTGATTTTTAATATTAATCTTCGGTTGAACTCTTGCTTATTTTTCTTCAATCAACACCATACCTAAGAATATTAGCACGTGATTAGATTATTAATAATCTTCCACTTTTTTTATCGTCAGTCAATGTCAACACAGGAAACTGGCGGACACCTCATGTCAGAAACAGGTGGTAATGTTCATTGTCCCCAATACATGGAGGGCGAAATAAAATGCGGGTTTCTTTCAGTCGATTAAATGTTGAATCGGTCTATAATGCTGTAAAACTTTACAGACGCTGGATAGGCTTCAAATTTTTCATTATTTTCTCGTTTGGGAGGGCTGGTTTTTCAATGCAAGATATCTGTCAGATTAAAATAACCATCAGTTTTTTTCCTTGTCACTGCCAAATATTATCCACGCGCACCTCCTCTCTCCTTCCATCTATCTGACAGATAACTCATTTATCCTTGTATTGAAAAACTGGCCCTGAGAGAAAAACAGAACCAATGGCAGTGACCAAGGTTTTAAAAAGATATAAAACCATCCGAAAATAGTGCAGTTCCATCGTTTCCGTAGATATTGGGAAACAATTGCAATATGGTATACGTCTCTGAAGAGATTTCCATACAGATCAAGAATCCAATAAGTTTATGTTTTGAATTGCAGTCTATTAGAAAAATACATTATTTTTCATCTATTTCCTTCAATCACAAACTCACTCATGTCTCTTAAACATCGTAACAAATGAACAATTCGTCACCCTTCCTTAGTCAGAGGATTTGAAGAATATCCTAAGATTCAAGACAATATTTTTGTTCATTATAGTTTCATTCTCTGGTCATTACATGATATTTTTATAAATCTAAAGGAGAGTATAAACAGCAAATAAAATTAAATAAGAAACTAATTAAAATGAATTAAGGATAAGGGAAAAAAACTCAACAATTAAGGGGGTTAGTTACTGTAGCCACTGTCAAAACGAAAATGTGATATTCACAGAACACAAAAGTCATTGTCAAAAAAGCTTCTACTTGATTGGTTCATTCTTAATTCTTATTTCATTTTAGTCTTCTGTATAAACACATGTTTTCTGCCCTTATTCTTAATGTCTTTTAATTAGTTTCTTATTTTATTTTTATCTTATTTTATTTGCTGTTTAAAGCTTTCTTAAAGATCACAATTATCATCAATTAATGGAGCATCGTGTTGATGGAGAAACGAAGCTAAACCATAAATTCAACACCAGGGCGATCTCCAGTCTATGCAAGTGTCTACGTGGGTTATACAGAATATTTCCCTCATATATAAAATGTCCCATAAGAGCAATGCAATTATCGAAAACTTACAGCGGTAATTGCATTGTATCAAGTCACCATAACAACACATTTGAAACCGTATCGCTAGACGTCAGTAAACAACACAAATAAATGTCAGATAGACTTCAAAAATAGAAAAACATTTCGCGTTTTGGTGAGTGCTCCATACAACCTATAGAGGAAAGTATAAATGAACAAAAATAACATTTCCTTGAGAATTCCTTTATTCGTGAAATATTCCAATGAATTACATTGGTGCATAAAAATGACCAGATAATTTTGCATTCAAGCGTGATATCTTATACAAATTGCATTCGGTTATTTTCATATTTTGTAAAAGATACACTTTCGCCAAAATATGAAAATAAACTCTTGCAATTTTTAGATATCACGCTTTCTTGCAAAATTATCGGTAATTTTTATGCACTCGTGCAATTATAACCGATAACAATCCTTGTTATCGGTAGGTAGGACTGATGCCTCCCCGTTCTAGGAATCATCTTTCAGAATTTAAGACCTCGTTAATCCTCGGCTCGTACGAGTTTCGGTTTACGAGGGTTGTCGTTCGTAAAGAGGCTTCAACGAAACGAAAAAAAATACAACTGTGGTGTGGTCAATTAGGATAATTCATTGATGCTTCAATAATTTTTGATAGACATCGTTGGCAGATAAATGCGTCGAATCAACAGTTGACGCAGGGTACCATACAAACAAATCGTAACTTTGTAATAAAAGCAGATTCGCGATAGCATCATATCCTTTTTCATTAAAATCATTCGTGCCTTTTATGGTATCATATAATACGACGTTCCGCTTCACAATCACGAGTCTCGTCGAGTTTACCTAAAAAAAGTAAAAAGGTATTCTATTGACTTTTTAATAAGAGGCAGCAGAGGATGGAAGCGTATTTGAAAACTAGTTTTAGATTTTTACTTCCATATTATACATTCGATTTATTTTTGTTTGCATTGGCTTAACGTAACCAGTTGGTCTTCTTCGAACTCGCCTTGAACTTGGTAGATCCACACGATGATAAAATGCAAGTTGTAGGATTGGTAATACTTTGACTCTCAATGCTATCGTATAATCAATACCCACTTTCCTCTTTAAGATTGTTTATTCGCTTTCAATGTCAAGGTTTTCAATGAAATATATTCACACTGTGTTCTCATAGAGAATCAAAATATAAATTTTTAATGTAAAAAATTTCAAATAAAAATGTATTTAGGAATATAATATAAGCGTTAAAACATTCGGGGTTTCAAAATGAGTAAAAAACCAATTTTTTTCAGGCATGATCACAATTTATATGTATTTCCACGAATAAATTGCATCGTAAGTGGCCTCCCCTCATTGTGAATATTATGACAATACAATGCTCATTGCAACACATACATTTCCCATTGTATGAATCATTATTTGTAAACATCTGCAGCTTTTACGGGAAGTCATTAAAGATAAGGTAATAATATTAACGTATGGATGCATATTCAGCAAATGAATAGAATAGAACTTTTTATAGAGATCCCCTAACACCAAACTGATTTTATTTGCACTCGATGCGCCATTTGCTAACAAGGTTAGCATCTTCAGCAAAGGTTCCTATCTCATCGATTATTAATGAATAGAATACACACATATAATCATGATTGTATAACTGATTGAGAAGAATCATTTTTAATTCATTAGCTCTACGGGGGGTAGATGAATTAGAAAGTAAATGAGTTATTATTGACTATTAAGAAGTATAACCGAAAAAAACACAATGACATTACTATCACATTACATCAAGAATATTAGCAAACATTATCTGTTCTTATGTATTTATGATTCGCAGTGTACATACCTACACAAGAAATAAAAAAGAAACCATCTTAAAACAAGTACCCCCATCCTGGCCGTTGAATTTCATATAATGACAACGAAAGTACTCAACACTGTGGCTACTCTAACGATAGCTATGTCAAAAGAAGTTTTGATGTGACATAGGATCATATAAATACCAGATAACTAGACGATTCCAAACTCAGAAATCCTCATATATAACATAAATAAATCAAGGTTAGAATTGAAGTTACTGTGAGTGTGTTTTTGATTTTTAATGGAAATTCATGACCCTTACATCAAAAATGCTAGCAATGACTCTCCATCATTTCATCAGTTTGCATATAGATATTTTCGATTATTATTCCAATGAAATGAAGAAATCACCATTACCACGAATTTTTCCAAAAAACTCCAAATTGAAATTTTCACCTGGTCTGAAAGAATATTGATCTAATCATCAAATCATTTTAAGAAATTGAATGCCACCGAAATAGTTGAACATTATTCATCAACATTTTTCTGTATTTGTTCCAGAATGAAAATCATCATTGGACTTCTTCTCGTAGCCACTGCGTTGGCATACCCCCTCGCAGAAAATGAAGAAAAACCCAGTATACCTCTAGTCATTCAAGACCAATCGCCGGCAGTCCAAGATCAGTCAGCTCACCAGCCAGAAAGCCCCCTACCAGCAAGTGATTCTTCGGAATCTGTTTCATCCGAAGAAAGCAATGAATCATCGGAAAAGCTGCCAGAGCCTAAACCATCCGAAGAACCTGCTTCTGATGAACAGCCTGGATCATCCGAGGAGAAACAAGAAGCTGAAAAGCCCAAAGATGAAGAAAAGAAAATAGACGAACCTAAATCGGAGCAGCTGAAAGAAGAAATTAAGGAAGAAGCGAAACCAAGCGAATCACTACCAGCATTAAAATCTGTGGATCCAATTGTGCCAATAGTAAAATCAATCCCTGAAGAACCAAAGATTGAACAAATTGCAACTGTTCAAGAAGGCGTTGCCCAAATCGTGCCAAAATCAGCCTTGCCAGTCGAACAACCCGTCGTGGAACAACAGGGTGAAATCCAAGACAAACCTTTGGCTTTACCAGCATTGAAAACTGCAGAGAAGCCTCAGGAAGAAACTCAAGAAGTAGCCGCTACAGAAATAAAAGAAGAAAAGGTCCTTCCCAGCGAAAAAAAAGTTGAAGTTGTCCCGGCAGCAGAAGAGAAAGTACCCGAATTGAAAAAAACCGAAGCTGTACCTGAACCTGTTCAAGCAGAACCCGTCCCATCAGAGCCCGTCCAAGCAGAGCCAGTTCTTCCTGAAGCTGTTCAACCCATTGCAGTCAAATCTGTTCCAGCTGAACAAGTTGTAGAGGCAGTACACAAATCAGAAAGTGAAAAGAGGTCGAAATCAGAAAAGCTCAAACCGGAAGATAAAGCAGAAGAAAAAATCGACGCACCAATTCAACAGGAACCCAAACCCGAGGAACCCAAACCGGAAGAGCCCAAACAGGAAGAAACTCAGCCTGCTCAAGACAAACCTGTCGAACCTGAAGCAAAGAAGCCAGAAGGAAAATCAGAAGAGATCCCAACCAAACCCCTAGAAGATCCTAATCCAACAGTGGAAGTAGCGAAAGAAGTGAAAACAGAAGAACCCAAATCAGAAGAACCAAAAGCAGAAGAACCCAAAGCCGAAGAACCCAAACCAGAACAGGAAAAATTGCCGGAACCAAGTGCATCGAGTTCTTGAATATTGTGGTATTCGCAACTTCCCGTATGACTGAAGATGAGGTCCGCTTGCCCTCTTGTTCGAAACGCACTTAATTTTATTTTCCACAGAACAACTGGGTCTACCGGCTCTCGTGTAAAAGATATTATTTATGTGTGCTCAATTTTGCGAACAAATGAAATCGAATAAGCACCAATCGTGTTTTGTTGTAAAAACCGTTTTGTTTTTATTTAAATGTATTTTTGTTTTATTTTTTGTTTTGTCGATGAGAGTGAATTGATGGTTCGTTAAGTGTCTCTAGGCGAATAGGAATGGAAGAACTGTATTTAAATTGTCAAATTTCATCACATGTTCCATCTTTGATTCATTTCTAGCTTAAGGATATGTATTGAAAACTTTCAATAAAAGTTTTATACATATATTTTGAGTTTTCTTGTTTGTACGAATATCGTTTCAAGCTAAGAGGAGTTTTCATAGCGTGGCCATGAAAGTAAAAATTTTGCTTTTGGAATCAGTATCAGAAACTGCAACAAGTTATTGCGAATTAAGGTGTAATGAAAATACATTGTATTAGGAATCTACAAACGATGAATTTTGTGTGGACTAATCGAATATTTCTCCCAAACTGATTCATGTCAGAGATTCAAGCATACTCACCAGGCGTGTTCGGAAAAATACGTAGTCTCACTGAGATAGCCTGGGAGCTAGTGATAAACAATTTTCATCAAATGCAAAATGAGACTTTGCATATAAATGTCAATCGAAAAGACAAAAATGAACGAGTAAGAAATTTTATTAACAGTCGCAACAAATTCTGAAAGGAATATATTATATACTAGTAACTCGCAGGCGGAACACCCTGTCGAAGTTAGTTGTGCCAAGGGAGCCGAGCATTTCAAAATTTTCCACGCGAATTGATTCCCGAAAGGACTATTTTCTATATTGTGTTTGCTTTGTCTATCTGGATAAACCAAGTACTGTGCAAACAGGTGAGTATGCAAACTCATTCTTTTCACAAAACAACAATTAACATTCCAAGCTCGAGTGAATTGAGGCTGAAACATGAATAAAGAAAACACAGTCTGAAAATCAGAAAAATTATTACTTCAAATCCTGGACTACTTGCTTCCACTGTCAATTCTATTGTTACATAAATGATAGTTTTGTTCAATAAGAGTGGAAAGGCCATATATCGCACGAGTGGAGACGTGCTCAAAGAGGCGAGGGCGATGTGGCCAATATCCACTGGAGTTATACAGTTCATTTTTTTCTCATAACTAAATTTCATATTTTGTAATGTAACCAAATAAGTAATCTATCTCGATACCATTTTGTTACCATATATTTCGTGTTCTCATTGTTTTTTTACAATAATTGACGAATAGTGAATATACAATTTTTATAGATTCTTACATATATGTATAATAAAAATTCAACTGAAAATGGTTTCTCAATGAGATAATCGTAGGGAAAACTCGAAATGAAGTTGCTTCCAGAAGACTGCGAACCCGTGGGACCATTAGGTAAGAATTCTGAAGCTTTTCCACTGAACCATCGAAGGTTTCGATGATGATGACAAAAATAATTTTTTGGATGATTGGTATCGCTTTGGTTTGAAATTCGTAACATTCAATGTCACCTAAGTAATATTTACTGCAGGTTGAGTTGACAGATCACGATTATGAATTTTCAGTGAAGTTGTCCTTGTTGTTGTGTAAATATGTGTAAGTATTTTGGCAAAACGTGATTGTGTCTGAAACTAATACTACATTTCAGTATCTAGCACTCCTCCATTGCTGAAAGCAATCTTGAACTCTGCTTTTTCCGTAATAGAACCTAACAATTTTATGGAAATAAAAATATTTTAGACATTTTGGGATTGACGGTGCTGGGGCTACTCACTGCAAATGCGAATGTACGAAAAATACTTCTTTTCATAATGATATAAGCTCAATGGGTTGATAATATTCCTCACGAATTTGAAACAAATGCTATCAACAATGATCACGCACGTCTCAGTCAACTTTGTAACACCGTGCCTAATGCTATTAAATCGGTAGCGAACAATTCATTTCAGAACAAATTGACAGCAAGACAGACTGTTGAAAGGGATTTTCCCCTCTTTGACGGTTCTTCCGAGGATTGGCCAATGTTTATTAGCCAATTTCGAATAATTTCTTCATTATGCCAGTACACACACGAGGAACAAATGATCAAACTGCACAAATGTCTACGGGGTCAGACAAAACTTGCCTTAAAACTTCAGCACAAAAACTTTCTGACATGCTGAAGCTGAGATGGGGTGAAGAAGTTGCTAAATATAATGAAAAGGCTGATCTAGAACAATTTTCAAATTGGATAGATGATATCGCTACAGCGGCATACTATGTTACTCCAACAAAGAACCAAAAAATTGATGCCAAAATAAATCAGTTTGGAAAGTATAATTCCAAAAGACCAGAATCCGCTTCATGATGGCAGAAAAGAACACCCAGGACTATTTCTGCACTTACTGTAAATGAAAAGGTCATAAGGTAGATGTTTGTGAAAAAATCAAAACAGATGATGTGGAGACTAGATGAAGTACCGTGACCAAGCGGAAACACTGCTTCTCTTGTCTGAAAAGTAAGCATCAAACCAAAAAATTCGATCCAAATATCCATTTGAAATTGATGGATGCAGAAGACCACACTACAGATTTCTCCACAAAGACATCCCAGGAATCAGACAAGATGCAAATTCAGAAACAGTTCAGGAAATTCAACAAAATGAAAACGTTCTTGCAGTTGGGAATGGATATAAAAACGTTTTATTGAGAATGGTAAATGTTCGTCTTCGTGGGCCAAATTCAATTATAGAAATGACGAAATTAATTGAGGCCAGTAATCGGGAGTATGGTATTCATCACACGTGGTCAACTGAAGATCTGCATGTCTACGTTTCGCATATCGTAATTCATCAAAAACTATAGCCATACTGGTCTCATGTTTCCTGGCACTTATATTTCTCAGAAATTTCAGATTAATACAAACTACCATCTTCATGAAGTTTTCTGGGCATTGTAGGACCTTCAAGACCTACTCAAACATAATGGTAAATAATATCGTATATTCACTGACATTCACGAAAAAAATCACTAGTTGGGGACTCTTTGATGGCATCTCTAATCGAAACTTTTGAATATGCTTGACTGATTTATGGAGAAATGTCGATAAAATAAAAAATGAATTCGTTGACCCAATTCGGAAAGCGTGTCCATTCCAAAAATATATTTGAATGGCACTCAGTATTTCAAAATATATTCATATAGTTATAACCAAATGCGAGATGAGAGCTTCATTTGATTTTTTCCAGTTAGTAATCTACCTACCGTGCAACATTCCAAAGGACTTTGACTCTGCTCTAGCGACGTGAACAAGAGAATAACACGCGGCCTCCCCGTGGGTAAACACCATCGGTGCCGGAGGTACGAGGATGGTACTGACAATTTTGAGAAACTGAAGTACAAATAAAATATCTAAATAGCTTTATCAGTTACGGAAGCTTTTGACAACTTATAAAAGAAATTATTCCACTCCAAAGTGCGTATTTACTATATTATGAATTTGACCTCGCACTAGTTGTAATCATTGGCCATTAATTTCCACGAAATTTCACATTTTGCAACCAACTTATGTCATTTTGTGGAAACACAATTTTCATTTTGTCAAATTTGTATAGTTTTTGGATTCGTACATTTGACACACCTTATATGACTCTGTTATATCTTTAACCGATTTGAGATTTTGTTTATTACAATAATTTTCTCCAAACATTAGCCAGATGTTTCTTACTCCTGGATGACCATAGTTTCAAGTAATTTTTTTAGAATTTCTTCAGATAATTCTCGACTAGTTATATACAATTTTTTTTCATTCAATACTTTAATGTAATTTTCATTAATTGTTTTACATTTAATCAACTCTTCTCCACTCAATAGTTCTTCTATTTTATTTTTTACCGAAAACAACCCTTTTTCTATTAATTCATTGATTCCCACTTGCACACTTCTATCCATGTTCATTTGAACATTTATTTATTTCTGCTTGAAGATTTTCTTTACCCTTAATATGCGCCATCTCAAAGTTGTATTCTTGTAATATCAATGCACCTCTGTGTATACGATTGATCAATGATTTGTTGTTCATTACATTTACAAGTGACAAATTATCAGTTTCTATTGAAAATTTGAATAGTAAGAGATAAAATCTTAATTTTAACACAGGAAATTATACTAGCAAATTCTAGTTCAGTGATACTATAATTAATTTTGCTCGTAATTTTATTTTACACGAGACACAAAACATGGGTACGTCTTTGTCATTTTGTGCTTGTAATAATACCCCAGCCAATTTATATATTGATGGATTAGTTTTGAGAAAGAAAGGTGAATTAACATTTGCATGATATATTTTCCAATTATATTGGTAAATTCCAATAATTAAATATTCCAAATGCTTTTTCTTGATTCATTATACCTGAAAATCATCTTAGAGTTTTCAAATTTGTAGGTTTGTTGTATTCCCTTATTGTCCCGATTCTTTCCTCAGCGATACTTATACGTTGTATATACAATTTATAACCTAAAAATGTAATTTTTTTTTTTATTTTTTTTTGATTTTTCAATATTTATTTTCGATCCTGCTCTATCCAATCCAACTTATAATAAACCAATATGTTTTAAATGGCTTTGCAGATCCTGATAATATACAAGTATTTCATCGATATACTGAAGAATGAAGTCATTGATTAGATCAAGTGTGTGTGTGTCCCAAATAGCACAAGTACGTCCATTGGACGTACTGCATATGTACGGTGAGGATGCATTGTACGTATTTAGGACGTACTTTTGTCTCCGACAGACGTACATAAGACCTCCCTGCGACTTACCGTTTCCGCATAGTTGGTAATCCCAGGTACGTACTTTTCCAGTCCACACAGGACCTGAAATGTACAGAAAGGGGAACTGTTTGGGACATTCCGAAAACGTACATTTTCCATTCTGTATGCGCTATCCCAAGTAGAACAAACATATTTGACCAATATTGGTTCAATATTACGGGAGTATTAACCTTATATTGTAGATGATATCAATAGTGGCCACAAAACAATGTAAACATTCGGCGATATTAGCTCAATATTCGAAAACAACGTAATGATATATCATATGATATCACTTAATGAATCTAAGTTTTCATATTCGGGATTATTCATTTATTTTTTACCAAATAGTCAAGTTGGAAATTTTACTCATTCACGTGTACTAACCATCTAACCGAATACTTACCTGGAAAAAGACCTGGCTGCTGCGGGGCTTGAACTCTCGACCTTTTCTATGGAGATATTATTGTCGACCACTGTTACGCTCTACGGCACGAAGAGACTTGTTTTTAAGAAGGAGTTGGGTGCTATAGATGTGATGACTTCAAGTTAGTTTTGTTCGAGATAATATTAAAATTTCAGAAAGTTCAGTAACAATGAAAATATATTCGAAAAAACACTAAAGGTCTCATGTGATGGCGGTTTTGGAATATCAAACTTGCTGTGCAAAAAATTCTGTATGTAATTTTCTGGTATTTAAATTCACCACATGTCGATGTTTCAATTTTTCCAAATTTTTTTAGGAATAATTCATTATGAATATTCCATTACCAATATTGATATATGTATGAATACACTAAGTGATCACTCTCAAAATCCCAATACCCCTTGAACCGAAAGGGACCCAATACGTACGTACTTGGGAGGTCCAAACAGTATGTACATACTAACAGAAATGTAGAAAATGAAAGGAATCCAATCCGTACGTACTTGGGAGGTCCAAATAGTATGTACAAAAAAGTACGTCAACGAGACGTCCAGATAGTATGTACATACGATTTCCAAAAATGTACGTCAATACTATTATGTCCCGCAAACGTTTCGAAATATACGTATCTGAAAGGGACTCAATATGTACGCACCTGGAAGGTCCAAATAGTACGAACATAGTTCTTCCAAACATGTACGTAAATGATATGTCTGAGCAGTACGTACATGGGATTCACAAAAAAACACGTCATTGGTATGTCCCTAATTCATTCCGAAAAGTACGTACCTGAAGGGGAGTTAATGTAAACGTATCAGGGACACTTAATAAAGTACGTACATAGTACTTCCAAGCATGTACGTTTTTATTACATTCCGATTGGAACGGGACCAAGTATGTACGTACATGGGACGTCTAACCAGTACATACATGGTACATCCGGTAATGTACGTTCTTCGAATGTCTCCTATCCGTCCCGGGACGTATCGACGTAACTGGGACATAAATGGTTCGTCTTCAGGACGTCGTGTGCTATTTGGGGTAGTGTCTGTCACATATTCGGTCGTTCACACCTCACTGTATAAACGAAAATAATGGAACCTGTAATACTTCCAAAGACACACCCACTGACTGGGTTCCTATGATTAAAATAGTGGATATATCACCAAAAATCACTAAATCTCCACGAAGTGCCACGGCAAATGAAATAAACCATATCTTGCATGCACAGGACTGGGACTTCTATGCGCACTCGCGGGAGTGTTTGATAAGGTTTTGTCAATTGCAATTTGTTAATAGTGAATTGAATTCTCGAAACATCGAAACGTCGAACAATCCAGAAGGAACCTAACATCAACCCTAGATACAATGTTGCATAAAAGAAGATCCGTGAACACATCAATTTATAGTTAACACCTCAACAGGAAGAACATATCTTCAGAGAGCGGTGAGTGATATGATCGATCAATAAGGCAGGAGCACTTTTCTCTCAAGCGTCGGTCAAAAATTAAGAGTACCAGTATTGGCAGATATTTGTCCAGCAGTTTTTGAATATGTTCAGAATGGAAGTAAAACGTCGAAAAATCCAGAGAGAACCTGACATCAACCCCAAAGACAATCTTGCATAAACGAAGATTCGTGAAAACATCCACTTCTACAAAACACCTGAACGGGCAGGACATGTCTTCAGAGATCTGTGAGTTATATAATTGATCAATAACGTAGGACCAGTTATCTCGTAAGGAAATCTGAGAGAAAAGTATTATAAATACCAGTATTTCTGACCCAGAACAGACAATTGAAATCAGTGCTTTGTCTTGGTTGGTTATTTCGTGATTAAGCTGAACACAATTGACAGATATTTGTCTAACGGTTATTGAAAATGACTTCAAAATGGGAGTCGAAACGTCGTGCAATTCAGAAGAATCTTAACATCAGCCTCAGAGACAATCTTCCATGAAGAAAGATCCGTGAAAACATCCATTTCTACATAATACCTAAACGGACAGGACTCATCTTCGAAGAGCCGTGAGTGATATCATCGATCAGTAATGTTGGACCAGTTATTCCATAAGGATTTATGCAAATTGAGGGAAAAGTATTATAACTACCAGTATCTCTGAGACAGAACAGACAATTGAAATCAGTGCTTCGTCATGGTTGGTTATTTCGTAGAGGAAGACATTGCTCTGAACAGGATTGACAGATATTTGTGTGAATTCTTGAAAATATAGAGACAATCTTGCATAAACGGAAATCCGAGAAAACATTCATTTCTACATAACACTTGAAAGGGCAGGTCATATCTTCAGAAAGCGTGATATAATCGATTAATAATTTAGGGCCAGTTTTCTTGTGAGGGAATCTACAGTCTGTAGAAAATTGAGAGAAATAGCTACAGGCCCAGACTGGGACCATTTGGAGCCTTCAGCTATAACTTGTGAAGGGGCCCTCTACTGGGGGTATGGAAAGAGGGGGATTCCTCCGGATTTTTATTGAAAATTAGCTGCTGTCGCAGTTCTATCAACAGCCGACTTCCTTCAATTAAGCAAAGTGCAAGGCTTCTTCTTGGAAAATGTTTCAAGTTTTAAGGTAGACACAAACTTTTCCATTCAAGAGCAATTATGTGAAACGTCTTTGATTGCGTTTAATCTTTCTTAAATACTAATCCTCGCACGGTCTAAAATATCAAAATATACCCTCTTTTAATGTTGAAATAGAGTCAGCTTCATCTTTTGATTTTTCACTGGGCATCCATTTTTATGTCGTTTTTTTTTCTTTCAAAGTCCAACTGTTATTCGACATCAATGCCATTTTCGTCTAGCTTAAGATTAACTGCACCTGCATAGGTTTCTGTTTTTGGATACAATACTTCAAAATGCCCAGCAAACTTTTTATCCCAAACTTGCTGGAGCAGTGTCTGTACTGATTTCCAAGCCGAGTTCTACTTTGCAAGTACTTAGAAACAGCGGAAGTGACCAAAAACAAATCTAGTAAAACGAACGACATGAACAAGTGTTCAAATTTGGACCATTGATCAGATTTCTTGCTGTGAGAAGATATTTACTGTCAAAACTCTTATCAGAGATGTGCTCGAAAACAGAAATAAAATGAAAGAAGTTGTTAGCTGAATGCTCACTGTCTTCAATGATTTCTTCATCAACAATTGATGAAAGAGCCTTATGTTTGCTCCACCACTTCCTACTGTTTGCAATACTTGTCATAAATAGTATATTTTCTCTTTCCCAGACGGCCCTTCTCTTGTGTAACTCAACACAACACAGTAGTTATGTGGCCCTCCGCAATCGCGGACCTGCGGACCTGATCAGCCCTGGCCTGAATAGCTATTTGTATAAACAGGGAGCAAAGTGTCACTTTTCCTCCCGAGGGTGAAGTTCACTGCCGGCAATAGAGTTCTGGTTCACACAGTATTTATAAAAGATTGTATGGCCAAAAATTATTACCCGACAACGAAAAAACTATATTTTCAAAACTTCGCAAACTGGACTCTCCAACAAAGTTTTTGTTGAAAATGGGGACTGTTGAATTAAAGTTATTTTTGAAAAGAATCATTTCTCAGAAATATATCAATATAAAAAAAAATCATAATAATAAATGATATTTCAATTCTACCTTAAATCTTGGTTTACCATAAGTGTTTAATAATTTTGGTACTTCATTATAATGTGATATTCCTTTAAAATAAACTGATTGCTGATCCAGATTTATTTTCATTCTCATAGTTGATGAGGTTGAACACCGAATTTGAGTTTTCAATTAATTTTCAGTAGATGAATAAAAGTACAATTTTCAATTCATAAAGTGAATAGATATCCAGAAGATGTATCGGTTTATCTGAATTTACTGTAGGTAATCTATGATCAAATTTGAATATACATTGAATGATTTTGTTCTGTTCTGCCGACCCCCATACCAAGACTAAGTAATGAAGTCTGGACAAGACTAAAGAGTTATAAATGAATTTCAGATATTTCAAGGGTAAAAAGTTTCTAATTTTGAAGATGTTTCCAGCTACTGGAGATATATGTTTCCTTAATATGTCAATATGTTTTGAGCATGACAAATTTTCTTCAATATGCAGGCCCAGAAACTTCAGAGGAAGAGAAAACTTGATTTCACTTTTGAAATTGATTGGATCTTTCGAATCGTTGGGAACTGATCGTTTAGTCACAAACATGAAAGATGACTTTTCGTAATTTAAAGGTAATTTATGTTTGCCTAGCTAAGCAGTTCCAAGGCAGCCAGTGAATTGATATATATATATATATATATATATATATATATATATATATATATATATATATATATATATATATATATATATATATATATATACACATCAAACTGCAGGTGAACTTCAGCTGCATCTTAAAACTATAGAAAATAATATAAATACTGACCCAAGCACTCTCTGGAAATTTGTAAGATCTAAACAAGCCTAGCATGGTATCCCATAGAAGTCAGTCATTAAGCCAAATTGCTTGTGTTGCTTGGGAGGTGGCCGATGCCTTCGCACTCTTCTTCATGTCAGTGTTTGGACAATCTAGCGAAGTGGATATTGATGTACAGAAAGGTGATTTTGACCTCCCTATAAGCTAGAATGACCAGGTTGAAGCGAGCATTGAAAAACTAAAGCCAAAAAAGCAATCATTTGAAGTACAGTATTCTCACATATATTTATATTTGAAAAAAAACAGTTTCCCGATCAATTGAAATATGCAACTGTTACTCCTATTTCCAAAGCAGGTAAATACGCTTTTTTTGTAGTTCCAAATATAAAATATGACCATCAATATCCATAGTCAATTTGAGAGTTCAGTTGATTTTCGAAGTATTTGAAAGTTTGACTACTTTCATCTGACGCGAAGTGGTTAACAGGATGGTTTTTGTATTTTGAATTGGAAAACATGCAATTATAACATATAGATTTTCATGTGGGTCGCAACAACAAGGGCACAAAATATCGTTTTTGCACTTGTGCGTGTGTCGAAATCTGAAACATTATATTTTGATGAACTCTTAAATTTTGACATCCTATGAAAAATTTTCAGTCATTATTCAGCATTATTTTGTGGAATACATTACCACTAACTTCTAGAAATATGGTAGAAGTATCTTTACTTCTACAAATTGTACGGATGAGTAATCATCTTGATTAATAATAGGATTTTGGTCTATAATGATTTTTTAAATTTCTCCTTTCCTTATTTTTACATCTACTCTCAAATTGGGAATTCTGATTTTTGGTCTTGTTACTTTCATTACTTCCATTTCAATATCTCCTTTTCGGTTGCATTGGATTATTAATGTCCCATTACTACTTTGTTCGAAATAATTCACGCCTATATGTAGGTTGCTGATATTTATATTTTTTCTAAATCTAGCTTGGTTTTCAATGAATTCTATTCAAATTTTGGCTCTAGTCTGATTTTTTGTTCACTGGGTTTTTGCTGTGAGTTATTACTTTTTGTCACATCTGAATAGGATTTGAAAGTTTCAATTGTTAATTTCGAAGTCAACTCAAACTTGTCAATTTTGTCATTAAATTTTACAAAACTCCCCATTATACTGTCCTATTGTCCACTATATTATACAATAGAAAATCATAATTTTGGCCCCTAGTTGTCAGATTACCTGCTTCGAAAATAGGAGTAACAGTTGCATATTTCAATTGATCGGGAAACTGTTTTTTTTTCAAATATCGTAAATATATGTGAGAATACTGTACTTCAAGTGCTTGCTTTTTTGGCTTTAGTTTTTCAATGCTCGCTTCAACCTGGACATCTGAGCTTAGGGAGGTCAAAATCACCTTTCTGCACGTCAATATCCACTTCGCTAGATTGTTGAAACACTGAGATGAGGAAGAGTGCGAAGGCATCGGCCACCTCCCAGGCGCCACAAGCAGTTTTGTTTCCATGACTGACTTCTATAGGGATTCCATGCTTGGCTTTTTTAGATCTTATAAATTTCCAGAGAGTGCTTGGGTCAGTATTTGTATTATTTTCTATAGTTTTAAAATGCACCTGAAGTTCACTTGCAGTTTGCTTTTGAACAGTATTTTTCAACACTGTAGTTATTTATTACTAGCACTTCCATTTTTGGACTTCCTATGAAAGCGATTTTTGAATTTAATTTTTTTTTTAGTTATGTAGAAAAAAAGATTGGATATATACGTCCTCTGCTACTCCCTTTTTTGACTACCCTGTTAGAAATTGCCTGATTCAAGCAAGAACATTTAGTACAAAGGTTTACATTAGCAGTAACGTGTAAGTCTGACCAGTCAGATAATGAACGTTCGATCGATGTGACACTATGTAAAATAAGATGAAAATAATGAAAAGTTTTTTAATATTCTGTCAAATCTCGGCGCTACAGATTTGTAGGTGGTTGAAAACTAGGAATCTAAAGAAATGAATCTATACGACCAACAGTTACTGATTTTTTCAAAACAATGTTAACTGACATAGCTCACAGATTTCTGTGGTTCGACCTCAAACTGTAATGATCCGAGTTTTTTTTTGTGGAGTTGTTTGACACTGAGGCGAGCAGTCTTAGATGTTGAACGCTCGGGCATTACATGATAGATTACGGGTCGTGTTTTCTTGATGGAATAATGAACCTTCAGAGTAAAACTGCATGTATGTTATCAAATATAAAACATAGCAATCAATGTTCAAATGGTATCTAGTTCAAAGTATATCTTTATCGATCATTTTTTTTAACAATTCAAAATTCCCTTTTTTTGAAAACATTTATCAGTCACCGTAATAATAATAATCCAACGGAGGCGATCCATGATTTACAGTGGAAGTGAGATGGAACTGGGTAGGAGAGAAATTTACTGGTGGAGTTCGACTGTAAGTTTCTCACCTACCCAGTTCAATAATAGTTATGTTTATTTCGAAACAATGTTCAATAGGATTAAATACAACCACATGATACAAAATTAACGTTTGGACAAAAACCGACGTTGTGCGTAGGAGTATTCCTGAGTATTCGATGAAGCAAATTTATATGTTACTTTCAATTACTTCTATGGACCCCGGTATGTTCAGTGATGAAGATTCTCGAAGTCTCGAATATGGAAATCGATTTCACAAAGATTCAGTTATTTCATTCAATTTTGCTGCAACAGTAGCTAATTAGAGTAAGTACGCGAGTTTCTCCTTGCTTCTCAGAGTCTTTAAGCGGATCCGTTACCATTTTGATTTTATTTTTAATTTCACCCGAATATTGTTTATTTGGTGAATTCGATTGAATTCGAACTGCATTCAATTTTACTCCCAAAAACTTGTTATCTGTTCCATAATTCATAGTATGTTGAAGATTACTTACATATTTTTACATTTGCCGAAACGGATTTGGAGAAAAGTAATTTTTTTTCAATTACTGAATGTTTCTGCTAAGACTGCGAAATCATTAATGATCCTCCGCCTGTAATTTTCAAGCTTTCCTACAGTTTCTCCAAGACAAGGAAACAACCCCCGAATAATAAATTTCTCAACTTTTGCAGGTGGCTTGAACATTTCCCCCCGTTTAGTTTTATGGCTTTAAAAACATCCCATAAATTTGTATTCAATTCAATTTCACGTTCCCCACGAAACATATCAAAATATAGAATTTTTCTTTGTCTTAAGCGAACTCTGGCATGAATGGTAATGGTTCGGACTTCCATTGTCTATATTTTTAACTCTATTGAAACCTATTGCTAAGAACGGAAGGATTAAAATACAAATCAAGTGGGAAAATCAAATCAAAATCAAATTTTTGGTCAATAATGAAATTAGGGATTGATTGATCAAAGAAAATATTGTTGTTACAAAAATCGAGATATTGAATATGAAATATGAGTCAAAAAAAAATTCAAATAAGGAAATAAATGAAATAATATTGTGACAAGAAAATTGAGGTATCGAATATGAAATACTAGTGAGAAAATGTAAATAAAAAAATTGAATGAAATAGTATGGAATAATGTTGAAACCAAGTTTCAAGTTGAGTGTACTCACGACGTTTCGATTGCTGGTATCCGGTATGAATTTGATTTTGATTTGATTTTCTCACTTGATTTGTATTTGAATCCTTCCGTTTTCAGCAACAGGTTTCAATAGAGTTGAAAATATAGACAATGGAAGTCTGAACCATTACCATTCAGCAAGGAACATTGTCAACCAATTTCAAGCAAACGAACTCTGGCATGTATTACCGATCAAATTCAATGACTCTGAGCAATTTCCGTTCCCATTTCGCCATTGAGGTACTGAGTTTTGATTCGAGGCTTCCTTTCCACTGAAAACAATTTTAAATTCTTCAATTTAAAAATTTCGAAATGAAGAAGCATTACAGGTCTGATAACAATTCAAACAGTACTGTTTTTGATTCCAAACGGTAAGAATACAAAATAGATTGTCTCGGATAAGTGTATCGGGAGATTTCACTCTCAGTGTTAATACTTACCTTATAGGTTAACATAACACAGGCTATAACTCCCAAACTCCACCAGTCAACTGCGTGTCCATAAGGTTCTGCTGCCAAAATTTCAGGAGCTGTAACAAATTGTATTCCTTAAACCAAATTTACATTTTTCTGCCATCCCACCCATGAAATTACTTACTTGGTCGAAAAGGGATTTTTCAAATCATCCTGAAAACCTTGACATTTCTAATGACAGACAGATCTAATAGAATTATTTAATGAAATAATATTTTAAAAATAGCAGCACAAGGAAAAATATATTTTGAAGTAAAATTTTTATTCTTGTTTCATGAGCTGGATGACAAATTTTTGTGTTGCTTTAAAAATAATTTTTATCTTGTAATAAAATTTTTATGGTTATACCAGTATAAAACAATAAGGAATTCAATTTGCTCTCCATCAGGTTGATTTAGTCGGATTTTGTTTTATAAACTAGGGAACACCTCAGTCCACAAAGAAATGAATGAACGTATTAGAAAAAAGAAATCATTCCTAGACATTTTGAAATTATTATTAGTTATGTGGTTTTTGTTAATTTTCACTGATGTTGTATAAAGTAATATCTTTGTGTAAATAAGGTCATCATCCTATTTCAAAAAATCATTTCCTTTCAAAAAACAAAAAAAAATGTTCAATATTTTTTTCCTAAAATAATATTAACGATAGATGTGTTAATGTCTGTATAATTAACAAATTAATGAAATGATCACGGTATTCAGACAAATGAAAATTTGGGAAAAATAAACTTTTTCAAGCGGGATTCGAACGGAACGGAAGGTCGTGGGTTCGAATCCCGCTTGAAGAAGTTTATTTTTCTCAATTTCTAATTTGTCTGAATGCCGTGATCATTTCATTAATTCAAAATAATATTGTTTGAATAAAAAAAAAAAACATATGAATTGAACTAAAATTTTCCAGTGGCTTCACGTTCATAAAACAGAATGCCTCGCCGCTCACCAGCTCACTCGTGAATCATAATATTTATACTAGGTTCTAGTGTAGTGGCCGCTACAAGCAGTCCCGGTATAATTCGAAACTGCATACAGATTATAACAAAGAGGATTTTTATTTGATGCTGCAAATACATATTATTACGATTTCTTGAAGTAGGTACTGGTAGACTTTTGTAGGTACTTATAGCGACAAATACGAAGTGGTCCAACGAGAAGTATACACCTAGGTTTTCTCCTTTGTTCGATATTTAAAGCCAAAAGTATCGGACACGTGGGAATTGCTTTTGAACACATTTTTGAACCTGTGCATTTAACCCCCCCAGCGAGGGAGTGACACAACCCCAAAATTTCAAATGGAAAGTGGGGACGAGTGATATATCACGTATTGTGAAAAGACACAAATTTATTTTTCTAGTCATACCACTCAATTAAATAAACTTTACTCAAACACTTGCGAAAACGGCATTAAAAACATTAACCCAAGATGAGGAAATTAATAATTTTATTGTCAATGAAAAATCAAATATGTTTTGGGTATTAGGAATTAGTATATCTAAGCGTAACACATTTGACAATGTCTTAGATGATATTACAGTCATCACATTATATCAATACCAAACGGACAGAAAAAATATATGTACTCAGTTTCTTCCTCAGAAAACCACAAACCTCTCCATAAACTAACAATAGTTTCCAAAAAATAGTATGTCATTTCATAAACCAACTTCCCAAGTAGAGGATTCAGCGTTCTCGTCGCTCAAGGGTAGTCCATTTTTATTGTCGAAAATGCCGTTAATATTTCAGTAAGTAATACAAACGTTGCTTATTTACAGAAGCCCTAGTGAAAGGTGAAACATTACGGACATACGTGAGAAATGATTCGCAAATCGAACGCATTTATTAACAATGAAAAAGCTAAATTGTGAAAAATTTCAACCTGGACGTAGGGAAATGACTTTTACAAATGACAATATTGACATTTGAAGAAGCGTCAAGACATTCTCTTATGTGCAATGTCTACTTGAAACACAAAATGTGTTGATATTAATCAAAAAAATTATTATTTCTCGTTCAGTTGTGAAATTATTTCGAATTAATGTCGATTAAAAAGTATACAAACCTCGGTAAAAGTTGACATTTATTTCTCTCTCGAACTAACTCAACTCGGCTTTCAGCCTCGGTAAGCAATATATTTTTCTCGAGAGAAATTGTTCACTTTGCATTCCGGCACGTAATATCATTGTTTGTAAAGATGTTAACCAACAATATGGAAATATCATTTGAAGGGAGATAGATACTACAGTTAGATGGCACTAGTGATTTCGATGTGACTCTTATTGTTCTTAAGGATTGATAGGGTAATCGATCTAAACCAAAAATTTCAACTTTCACACCAAATGTTTCAATCTCATCGTTTATTAATGGTAATATGCTAATAATTTCACCATAATACAGGGTTCATTCCAAAACAAAACTAGTGAATTATTCAACTTTATTTTTGAAATATAAGGTATACCAGACTTACGCTTGTTCAAGGACAGTCATATCGATAAAAATGGGAATGGTTCGTCTCTAGTCTTTAGATTTAGTATTAATTTTCCTCTGCTGAAGATACTAACCTTGTAAGCGGAACGCGCCTTGAGAGCAAATAATATCAGTTTGGTGTTAGGCAGGTAACTGATCTCTACAAAAAGTTTCAACTCAAAGGTTTCAATCTCATCGTTTATTAATGGGAATATGCTATAAATTTCACCATAAAACAGGGTTAATTCCATTCCAGAATGAGTAGAAATTATTCAACTTTATTTTCAATATATAAGTTGTACCAGACTTACACTTATTTAAGGACAGTCATTTCGATAAAAATGTGAATAATTCGTCTGTTGCAAATGTGGGTGAAAAGTTTGTTGATACCTGATCTATCTGTGATGTGAAACACAAACCGCAGAAGCTCATCAGAAATGAAGATGTGGAAGTCGTTGTTTTGGACCATGTTGATGTGGATTCTATTCAAAGTACCCGTCAACTAGCTGAAGCCTCAGGGGTCTATCGTTCGTCTATGATACGCATTTTAAAAGAATAAAAATGTTATCCGTACAAAACTAAATCAGTAAAGAGACTGAATGAGGATGATTCTTATAGGAGGTTGCATTCTTTTCAAATGAGTCAACGTTCAATTAAAGATCCGCGGCTTTCATTTAACATTTGTTTTATTGATTAGTGTATATTTCATTTGAATATAGCTGTGAATAAAATGAGAACTACTCACATTTATTCCGCGAGGTCCGTCAAAAATAAACATCTGGTGTGGCACATCAGGAAGACATATCATAGTCTCTCTCTCTTTCAAAAAAGCACCAACAACAATTGTGAATGTTATGATTCCTTTATACCCAAAACTAATTTTTTTTTTTCTCAATAATACCAAAACCGGATTAATGTTCTTAACCGCATCAAAGGTTTAAGTTATTTCATATGACTAGGGTATGAGCAGAAAGATTATTTTTTGCATTTTCCCACGATGTATCACTGAGCCGCACTTTCCATTTGAAATTTTATGGTTGACACCCCTTTGCTAGGGGGTTAAATGCTTAAAATAAAATTTTTTTCCAAAATGTGTCCTCACAAGCAAATTCTACGTTTTCGAGCATTTTTGCTTCAAATTACAAACAAGAGAGAAAAGCTAGATCACTCTACCAATTGACACATACTTATAGTACACTCCCCTTTTATTCAATATTTTTTGAGTTATTGTTTCGAAATTTGAAATACTGAATATTCTCCCAAAGAGGCACTTTGTGTCGTATTCGGATATTATTTAAACTTGTTTTTGCGAAAATGACGTTTGATTTTCAAATGAAACTCCCTATATGAAGTTATTGCATCAATGAAATCTTTATAGCTTCCTGATTCCAATGATACCTTTCAGTTGATATATGAATACCTATTGGATTCTGTCAGGTGGCCTGCAAGAGCACCAGACATATTCCCCTTAGACATCTTGTAGGTTTCGATAAACTATTATTGCTAGTTATTTACTGAATACATTGTTGGGGATCGTATTGAAAACAGAAATAAATAAAAAAAGCCGAAAGTTTATGACAGAAAAGAGAAAGTGGATATACAGCTAACTCATAGGGAATGTCGACACATTGCAGTTACTGATCACCGGTTTTATTTGGAACGATATCTCGCACGATAATGTCGGTCCAGAAATTACCTCAAGCGTCTTCCAGAGCGGAGTTCGGACTTATGGTACATTCATCATTAATTTTCTTCTTATTGTTAATTCTTCATTCCTCTGCTTGCTAACCAAAATTTGGAACGTTGAATGAGCTCATGAAAGACACGTATTGACGTATTAGAAGGTTTTGTACAACTATACCTGTTTTTCCGGAAATAACATCAACTTTTCGATTTTCAAATGATAATTTTCAGTAAAAATCGCTTAATTTTCCAAATGATGACTTAATGGAAACTTACGAAGATCACATAATTGATCCTTGTAAGTTTCCCTCAAAATATTGGTTCTCAAAAAAAATACTACATTCTATATTTCAACAGACGATCTATAGTGTCAGGTTCAAAAACGGTATTTCAGGACTGCACTTCTCAAACGTTCAAAAATTATATTCATTTGAAAGACAATAGTGCGATTTGGAATAAAAACATTTATAATACTCAAATGAGACTTGTAAATAAGATCAATGGCTGGGGTGAATTGAGTTAAAGAAAATACTTCCACTAGAATTTGTTGAGACCAACTTATTCATTTTGTTGAGATGTAAAAAGGACGGATCTTTAGATAGAACTTATACCAAATTTTATTCACTAATCCACTCCACCTATTGCCCACATGAATATCCCAATATCAGCACAATGAAACTGTTCATATATGTTTTAAACCTTCTAGCTCTGGGATCGATATTCATTACATTTACTGAAGAAACTAGGTCTCCCACAATTGTTAAGTAAGGTTCTTAGGAGAATACAAGTCTCTAGAGGTTTTATAAATAATGCTATTGAAGATAAATGATGAGCTGATCACCTGCATCCGGCTTGGAGTTCTGTTACAAATCAAAATGAACTTCACATTTTCATGCAGACTCGTTTCTGAAATATGGTACTATTTTCCCTACATGCTATGTGTAACTGATATATTATAGGTTTGTTCAACTTCTTGGTTCGATCGGTTCTGAATCGTTCAGAACTACCCGTCCATCAGTGAATTCAGTTTGAACTCGCACGAAATATGAAGCACTACAATAATTGTCCCACTGCTTTGAACTGTTTCTGATACAGTTCAGTTGGGAAGTCGAATATGCCTTTTGATTTCTAAACCTTGAAAAACTCTACTGATGGCAATCCTGATTTATATGAGAATGAATCTACCTGCAATTCTTCATTTTCCTGTCTCTCAGTTAATGTTGTACATATGAAGGTAAAAAATTTACTTGATATGCGGTCAAATCTTGAAGGTATCCTTTTGCGCGGCTGGAAAGTTGTTAAAAAGATTTCCAGTCATATGAATCCACTCCTCTGACTCATTGAGAATATTAATGCCTCACTCTTAATTCAGAAAACTCAAAGTAGAGTATGATAATGTAAAGCAAGGACGTTAGATAAACGAATTGCGGGAAAAATGATAAGTGTATACCTCCTAGGAAAATCCACATTTCCACACTATATGCTTACTGAGGCGCAGACAATCTTCACGATCGCCCGAGAATTAAGGATTTTCCAACTAGTTGTGTAATTATCAGTAGTATTGATTTAGTAACTTATTTTAATACTTCACTTTTGAAAATGACTTCGTTTTTTGATTATTCCACCTCACGGAAAATTTGTTTTTTGAATATAGGTAGATGTTCTTACTGACAAATATTTATTAAACTTCTCCAAAAAAAGAAAAAAAAACAACAAAATAAATAACAGTATTCTCGTTATTGATTTCTTTTAGTCGTGTTATATGAATGAATTATACGAAAGATATAATAACTGCCCAACCATTTACAACCGGCTGACATATATCATTAATTCTCTTGCGCTTGTCTCGCAGAAATAACTAATTCATTCTTGCTTTCAAATTTTCTTTCTTTTGAAATGAATGAAGACTATTGGATTTTGTATTAAAACATTTCCAAGATGGGTCTTTCAAGAAGAGCTATGTATTTTATACTATATTTAATGAAAATTCAAATGATTTTTTTCCTAAGAAATGTCTGCGAATCAAAACTACGGCCTCCAACAATATTTCACCGATGCAGCAAATCATAATGCTCATTATTATGAAGAGGCGCTTTTCAATAATTTACAAAATTACAAATTTTATAATCGGGTCGACAATATTTATAATAAAATAATTACTTATCACTTTCGGTTTGTCCGGAAGAGGACTGAGGCGGATTATTTTCAACTCGGTGGCTTATATCTATTCAGACAACTCGATAGAACTATTTTTTTTTCAAGCTCCTACTCAAGTTTTTCATATATGACGGCACCCTTATGTCATCCATTGGACTTTTCAATCAAGAAACTCAATGAAGAACAAATTTTCATGGCATACAACCTCTACCTATTTATTGATTCAAACAAAAAATATTTTATGTCATTAGTCATAGTAGACTCACAGGAAGGAGTTCAACTAAGACCACGTCGCTGAAGATGGCTGGCGTAGATGCAGCTGAGAGCTCTGGAACTCAAAATTCCAGGACACGGCCCTTAAGCCTTAAAAACTTGCGATGTATCAACACCGTCCGTGAAAGCCTACATTATTTCAAAAAATATTTCCGTTGGCCGAGAGAAATTTATCAGAAAATGAGTCATTCAAAAACTTGCCTGAAGTGGCAAACTGAACAGCTTTTGGGGAAGAAATTAAAACCCATTACTGCCAATGTTCATTTGAAAAATCATTCTTTTCCATCCATTTACACGAAGATCTCATTGGAAGTGGTATTATCTCATAATATAAGATGAATCTTTCATAGTTTGATTCAGTAATACATATAAAAGGATTCAATCAATGGTTATTTGCAACGAAAAAAAAGATCGCTATTAAAGTTTTAATTTAGGAATTAAAATTGGCATGTAATACATTTCAATCAAAAATTCAACTTCTTATTAGCGTTTACATTACTTCCTCATGGCAATTTCATATTAAATTTTGAAAAGTAATAGCCATTTGGGTCATATTTTTCGGAAAGATGGGAATAATGTGGAGCAGGTTATTGAAATTGCTCGACTTTTTTCATCAAAGTGAAAAGTGATAAGCAATTGTCTTGCTAAAAATGTGAGATTCCTTATATCCCCAACTCGAATATATAATTTGTAACTACAAGAACAATTTGGAAGCGCTGTATTCAATGAAACCATTGTAACGTAGTATTTGAAACAGGAATTACAATTTTCACCAAAAATTCAATTTTAGGCAGAGGTCATCACAAAATCAATAGAACTAAAAATATTCAGAACTGAAAAACCCAGTAAAATAAATAAATCTTTATTCTAAGATGAAATCACAAAAGTCAATATAATTTTTAGCTAAACTACTCACGAATATTTACAGAGGTCTTAACATACCAGTTCAAATCATACAATAAAAAATATTAAATTATTTCCACTTCATTTTTTCTGAATACGATTAAAATTCTATCAAATTCAGTATTTTCAAATAAAATATTGCACTTCAAGTAATCAAGCATATTATCTTATTGCATTCCAAAACTACTGTTTATTTACATAGCAGCAAATTGGTTACATTGCGCTTCAAAAAATATTCTTTCCCACCCTCCAGATATTGTGATAACCACATATTTATTCTGGTCTTCTATTCTCCATTATGGAAAAAATGTTTCAGGTGAAATTCAGAAACTAAATCAGAAAATTCTCACTCGATTCTTCATTCAACTAATATGTGAAAAAAGTACAATTACATTTCCATCAAAACGTTAGTTTCTTCAATTTGTAGCAGAATACATATCAAAGCCATTACCCAAAAGGATATATAAGGCACGATTTTTTTTTATTTTAATCTCTAAAAAACTGAATACCCCGTTTAATTTGTATTATAAAAATATATCCCATTAGGTAAGTTTTGCTTCTGAATTGAAAAAAAATTCCCTCAAAAATAGTAAAATAAATCTACTATAATCTACAACTACTTATATATGAAGTTTAGTGAATAATTTGAAACAGTCCAGTGAAGGAAGGACTAGTGCACCGAATCACCTGGTACCTCAACAAGCTTATTCCTATTTGAAATTTATTCATTCAGTTTTTGCAGATAACTGCTAGTAGTACAAAAAACTATTTCACAGATATATTCAATACATATATTTACAGACCACTCAAGCTTTGAAAAAGGAAACATATTTTCTTTTATCATTAATCATTAACCATACAATAAAAGTGAATCTAAGGAAATAAATATTAAGTACCCATGTTTCACTAAATGTTTGAGGCGGAAGATAATAATGATATGGGTCAGTGCAATGTAACATATTGTGAAATTTAGTGAAGTCATGGGAGATTGAAAATATCTTCACAAATTCGTTATGGACCTTAACTAATTCGTAAACACAATTTGAGATTAGAAATCCAATGTTAGTAAACTAATTTAAAAAAAGGGAAAGAGACAATAAACTTGGAAATGTCCAATGACAAACTGGTTTGTGTTTAGTTTTTTGTGGACACTATTTGTCATCCTGCGACATTTTCATTACATTTTATAACAATTCGATGATGTAAACATTTACTGTGATGTAGTATTATCTGATTGACACATTTTTCCAATTTTCAGCTTCCTAAATAGTTATTTACTCTACCAAAGGAGATATGGAGCTCTATCCCAAAGTCTACATTCAAGTAATCTATATTTAGATAACACTTTCTTTTCTTGTTATGGTGTAAGGGATCAAGCAAGTCCTGTCACGACAGAAAATTAGTGTAGGGAAGGTTGGTATTCCATGAACAATATTTATTTCTTAAAGTATCATATGCAAAGCTCGCATGACCTAAGCCTAAACCATGCATCTACTGTAAAAGTTTCGGAACCTAGAGCCACTTCAATTTTTCTATCACCACTGAATTCAATCACGAAAAGTGAACTAATTTATTCAACCTTTTCTGGAATTGTCACGTACACCATTAATGAATCTTCTTTAGATTCAGTCTGGAGTTTGGAATTTTGAGAGAGGTTTGATATTCAATTCATATTCAGTTTGAAACAAGTACAAAATTTAGTACAAAATTCAACCCTATCTAGAAATTCAGATGATTATATAATTGAAATCATCGAACCATCTTATTTCTCAGGTTTTCAATTCATGGTCCTTCATCGAATTTAAAAATAACATCAAAACAGAAACCCTTATCTACTACACAAAACTTACTGGTGGCATATTCAACACTTTAGTTGAATTACTTCAAATTGGGACCATGTCATGGCCAAAAAATAACTCAAATAAAAAGAAAAAGGTTAGGAATAATCATTTTACGACACCAAATTACTACTACAACTATAAAGATTCTTATCATCAACTAAATTCCAACACACCTTATGGTTTGCAACTGGACACGTCTAGATGCGCCTTTTCTTTTTATTTCACTCATACAAACCACATCAATTAATTAAATGTCTGAGAAAAATAAGTAACTTTTGCTACAAAACATTCACTTGCACAAGAAAATTATGTCAAATTAACCCTCATGAAAATTTATAGAAATCCATAAGGATTCAAAAAATAAACGAGTGTTTTTACGATTATATTTTTTGTTCCAAAGTGATACGGTTCCTATGAAAGCTGGATTCAATGCTTAGTGGTGTCCCACTCATTGGTACCAAGCAAGTACAAATTTTTCAATATATATCTTACTTTCAACCATTTCAAGTTGAATATTTTTCATGACTTCAAAGGAATGCCAATTGTTGGTTAGACTCATTTCAAATGTAAAGGTAACTTCAATGGCAAGGGATGGATCAGATGAAAAAATGGATTTTCATTGCCCTATGAGTTAAAACGACAAGGTTTTATATATATGTTATGAATGCCAGCACCGATTCATATTTCCAAGACTGATTTGAAGCATCATTTACAGGCAAAATTTCTGTACATACTTTCATCTATGTGCTACAAAGACAAAACACTTTTTTAGTTATCCCTCAAAATAATTGTACCAAAGTTATCATGTTCAGACACGCTTGTTCATTTGAATAGTTGCAAGGAAGATTGCGGAAATAACAGGAAACTATTTTGGTAACTGAAAAATATTGTACGTTAATCAGGTGCTCTTGATGCAACATATTGAATGAACAAACAAATCAATCAAATTTGTCGACTGTTCGATTTTGAAAAGATATTTAGAATAGTGATTGAAGTTCAGTTCTAACAAAGCAATCAACTGATGGCCGACCGGGTGGTTTTGTTTGCTTCCCTTTTAAAACGAAAATGTAGCTAGAAACTTGTCAATAACCAATATGAAGCCTGTAAATTGACGACAGAGCTCAGAATCACAAGAAATAGGAAGTGCCTGTTTTGCCATGTTAACGCAAAATATTATTTTATTCAACACAAAATACCAGAAGATAAATCTTTAATTATTTTTTTCTTTTTCTTCTCCGAATCAAAAAAATTGAAATTACAATTTCTATGTAAGAAGTAAAATGAAAAAAAATTATTAATTAAAAATTCCCTAAGCAAAAAGCAATGATAGATACCTGCAACTAAACTTCAAAAATTCACCTGCTATGAATGGCATTCATAGAAATTGGGATGGTATCTTCAGATACCAAAAAGAAAAACGAAATTCAAATGTGTGATTCAAACAACACATTTCAAGATACGGACTCGCATTCCCTCAACTCGTACAAATTCGATAATATCAATGGTATTTGAATAGCAGCTGATGATAATTTCAAAAAAGTAAAGGGATTTTTTAGGTATTTACAAGAGCTCGGTCTAGTTATAAAAAAAATGTTGCACATTTCGACTCCAACTTCAATGAGAAGCAATGCATTTTTGGGTGAGGTTCATCAATTACAGATGGAGAAAGTTAAATTCTTTATGTGAAAAATAACTTAATTGTCTTTCCAATTTGAACTGATATGATAATATCAATGAAGACGACTAAGTTCGAGAATTTTGGTGCCAGTACTTGTTCATTGAAAATAATTGAGTTTGGCAGTTTTCATTCTGTTACTAACCCGAATACAAATGAAAATCAAATGATATCAAATCTGCAACTCAAAATATAACATTTTCGAACACTCATTTTGTTTCAGAATACGCCCAAAATTTCAAAAGTCGACCTAAAAATTAAAAAGGGAAATTGAGAAATTTCTTCACAGTCCCCATAGAAATACCACTAGATGGACCAGGTATAGAATAGTTAAAATTAAAGAGGTATGGCTGTATATCTGTATAAGACGTATCAAAAACGTATTCGATCTCTGTCTTGACCGGCATTTGCGGCACATATTCATGTTTATTCACTATCTCTGTAATGTGGAATAACTGTTTAACAAGATAATTCTCGAGTTTAAACTTCACTTTTTCACGTTCGGTCATAGAGTTCACTGATACTAACTGCAGGTATACAGTCCATATCTCCCAAGTTATGCGTTCTGGAGGGAACCATCTTTGGGGTTTTTTCTGGAAAAACTCCAGACTTATTTGTCCTGTCCTAGTCCCCTGACTTGCACGTAATTGCTCCGAGAAAGAACTTATCTCCCGCTTCAAAGTTCTATCCAAGTCTCTAGAAGAGCAGCAAACGTAAGTCAGATCGATATAATTACAATCTCTATCTTCATATCCGAGAGTCCCTATAGCATAGCTATTGCCATGAGCTTCGTAAGTCAATTTACCTATTGTTCTATGGAAAAGAATCGTATGGAATAAACAAGCAAGAGCTTCGTCAATTTGTTGACTTTCTAGTTCCAACTCGAAATTTTCAGTTCTAGCGTTCATCTTCTAACTATTGAAAAATACTACATACACACTAATAACATTAAAAAGGGAAAGAAACGCTCAGGAGACTTATTCTTTGTGATATCACAATAAAATCACAGTTGGGTACCTGAGTAAACAGATATTAATTTAAAAAATCACCCAATTAAATTTTTGGTGAAAATGTATCACTCAACAGTTCGATTATATGCACTAGTGTCTTTGCTAAATCGATTCGTTTTGATTCAGAGGATGGGCCAGATCATACCCATGTAACGTAGTGTTCCGCAGATTGTCCTAGTCGTGCTTCCATACGGCAACCACTTGGATAGACCAAAATCGATCAACTGGATAAAGCCCTCGTTATTCAGAAGAATATTTTCTGGCTTGAGGTCGCGGTAGATAACACCAGCGTTGTGAAGGAAATCTGTGAATCAGAAAAAAAAATTATTCTTCGAGGCATTGTGAATATATTTTTAGAGTTAAAGCTTGTTTGGACATCTGGATTTATGATGAGAAGTAAAACTAGTGATTTATTTATTTAATAATAATAATAAACAGGAAAACCCCATTACGGTTTACATATACAATAGGTATACATAGCTCCTAATAGTACGAAAAAGGTGAGAGGATATACAGAGGGAAAAGATTTGAGCAACTAGTAAACATTATTGATCAAAAATATTGATCAAGAAATTTTTAATTTGTACTAGTCTGACACCAAAGACATTAATTTTGTGCTTATTTATAGTGTCTAATGTTCTATCAAGAGGACTATTGTGAAAATTTACCGGTCGATGTAATTTATAAGAACAAAATCTTAAAAATTTATGTTGAATCCTTTCCAGAGCAATTTTATGGGTTGAATAGAGGAGACCAGACTATGTTCGCGTACTCAAGATACGATCTGACAAGTGCACAGTAAACTGTTTTGATTGTGGGTATGGACATGTCATGGCAGTTTCTTAATACAAATCCCAACATTTTGGATGACTTGGTACAGACTGCATTTTTGTGTTCAATGAAGTTGAGGTGATTTTCGAATAGAACACCTAGATCTTTTACACATTTTGTAGAATTGAGCTCAATCCCTTTTAGGTAATAAATAGAATCTACTTTTTTGTTTTTTCTATAAAAACTTATGAGGTTACTTTTTTTATATTCTAATCCAATAAATTATGGTTACACCATTTCGTTAGGCTATCTAAATCAGTTTGTAGATCCTGTCTATAGGAATCAGTTACTATGACTTTATACAATTTCAAATCGTCTGCAATACATTATAAATGAACTATTTACAATTGATTTGCCAATATCAATTACAAATAGATTGAACAAAAGAGGGGAGCAATGGGCACCTTGTGGCACACCTGAGGATGCAGTTATTTCATCTGAAACAAAATTTCCTATCTTCACCGTCTCTCTCCTTCCTATCAGGAAGCTATAGATCCATTTCAGAATATCATCATTAAACCCCAAAAGTTTCAGTTTATGAATCAGAAGTGAATGATTGACTTTGTCGAAAGCTTTCGAACAGTCACTGTAAATGGCATCCACTTGACATTTATTCTCCAAAGCTTTAAGAATTTGATTTTGGTACAAAACAAGGTTAGTGATTGTGGATTTGCCTTGCCTAAAGCCGTGTTGTTCATTTATTGATAAATTCTTACAAAGCCAGCTTAGATGGGAATGAACTAGGCTATCAAATATTTTCGGAATGGATGATTGAATACACACACTACGATAGTTTTCTATCATACTTTTGTCTCCTGATTTAAAGATAGACATAATAAATGTATCCTTCCATGAGTCAGGGAAGGATCCTTAATGTAAGGATCGGTTAAAAATGTTGAGTAATGGTGTAGACAGCGTGCAAACACATGCTTTCAGAAGAACATTAGGTATTCCGTCAGGTCCAATTGTTAATTTATTGGAAGAGAATTGATTTTATCGTAAATTTCTGTTAAAGATAGAGACGGACATGGAATGTCTTGATAAGTTGGTGAAAGTACGTAGATCTGATCAGGAATTTTTGCTTCCGTATAAACTGTAGAGAAAAATTTTCCAATCAGTTGTTCTATTGAATAAAGATCCCTGAGCAAGAAAGGTTCGACAGGTCTACAAGCTCACAACGAAGGGGTGGGAATTCTGTACTCGTCGGGTCATCCGTGTAGATACTGCGAAGGGTGCAACGATTGATGACAAATCAGAAGAGCACCGACTGTGAAAATATCTATAGAAGAGAGACAAGTCTCCGAACCTTCTAGGAAGCTCCAACGAAGTGAGCGAGTCTGTGAGCGAAGAATCACCAACAAGACGGATTGTCTTTTCTCGTGAATATTTCGGTGCGGAGCACCATACATGACAACTATATTCCAAAACAGAGCGTATCTGAGCCTTATAGATCATTAGAAGCTGACGAGGAATGAAGTATTTCTTTGCATGAAATAGAAATCCAAGCTTCTGGGAAGCACCTCCAGAAAACTAATTGCGAAATTTAGGAATATTGTTAGATATCGTTAAAAACATTAAATTGACTGTCGGTTATTTAAAATAATATGAATCCAAGAAAATTCTACGAATTCGCTTCCATTTAGGAAAAGTTGTGATGTAATGATTTCCTCATAGCTACTTTCAATACGTATTCAGTAGAAATACTGAAAAATATTTCATATAGGTAGTTCAATATTAAAAAAAGTAAAGATAATATAGTCGGGCCGTTCAAAAGATAGAATTCAAGGACGCGTGAACAGTGAATGCCTGCATCTATATTAGCCTGCGCAGCGTAGCCACGCCTTCTAAACTGAAATAAATGAAGAACTGTTTACATTGTACTGTACTCATTTGTGCTTTATATTTACGGGTGTTACGTTAATTAAATAATATGGATGGAAATACTCTTTCAACACCAAGAAAAAGATCAAAAAAATACATTTAACTGTAGTTCCTCTACAGGCTCTAAAGGTGTAATAATGAACACTTATAAAAAAGCATCCCAAGAGTTTATGGGAGAACAGGGAAATGCTGTTGAATTCACTGCTGAGGCGACTTTTTTGTTGAGTGGTGTAAATCGGACTTGTAACATTGGGGAGAGGAACATTCAAAGAGTGCTTGCCGTTCACGTGATCATTCTATCTTTTCAGCGGCTACACTATAGTAACATATATTCAAAAAAATTAAGGTACCTAATAAGAATTTAATTTTTTGAGCTGCTCTGTATGTTGTTTGACATGAGCATCAAGCTAATAGCCCATTAAAGGTCAGTTAACGCACTGCAGCGATTGCACTATAGTTTGGTGTCGAAAATAAAGGATTGGTTATCATTTTGGGGTCAATTTAGTGGAATCCATGACGATGATTTGATCCAGAATAAGGACAAGTTCGAATACCTTATTCAAGCTACAGTTCCGAACTCGAAAGATCGACAGCTTGCTGAGAGCTACCCTCCTACGGCTGATAATTACCCAAAGGTTATTGAAGGTCTTTTGAACTTTTGAAATTGACACTAAATAATTTGTATTCGAAGTTAAATAGTCTATATGATAAATTGAAATCGCAACTCAGATCACTCGAAACTTATGGTATCAATTGTCCCAAGTGCGCGGTCATATTATATCCCTTGGTAGAGTCTCGTTTGCCTGAAAATATCTTGTGTGTTTGGCAACATAGTACTAGTTGTAACCACTTTCACTTTAATTAACGATTCTTTCGAATAACTTGATGGAATTTGTGAGAAAGGAACTAGAAAGTGAAGAAAAAATTTCCTGTGGATAATGAGCAGAAATATGGACTTTCGTCACTGGCTTTATGTAAAGCATTCTGATTCTGTAAATCATTCAATTCTTTTAAACTTCAACTCTGGAATTAGAGGTAACGCATAAATGGTTCGAAAATTATCTGTGCAACAGAAAACTTTGTGCACAGATAGGCTGAAGGCGCAGAATCCAGACCTGAGGATAGCGAGGTGGTGCACTTTCCACCATGAGGTGAAAGTGAACCCTCAAGGACACCTCTTCGTCTTCGGAATCGAAGACGAGGATATGGCTGTCCTGAAGAAAAAGTCAATGAGGATAAGCTACGCGTTTACCTCATTGGCAATAAGGGTAACTAAAAAGGAAGGTACCTCTGAAGACCCGAGGTCCTTGGAAGTCGAGCCACCAAGAGTGGATATTGGCACCGAGGTCACCAAGGGTCCCGAAAAGGACGTCGAAACATCTGCAAAGATGACAGACGACGACCTGACGGAAGAGGCACCTGACAAAAAGGAGGCCGTCGCTCCCCTACCGGGGGAGCAAATGGACCTAGAATAGTCTTAACCCGAACGACCTCTTCAAGGACGTCGGAAAAAAGATAAAATTAATACAATGCAACCTTCAACACAGCAGGGCGGCTACGGCAACACTATGTCGCCGCCTTGATGTGTTGGAGGATGCAATAGCTTTGATCCAGGAACCCTGGATAATTAAGACCAGAATTACTGGTTTCGGTAACTTGACTGGCCAAATTTTTAGCTCACCAAGCAATCAACAACCCAGGACAGCCGTTTACGCTCCCAGGAAATACAGAGCCTCTCTGATGGCACAATTCTGCACCTCAGACCTAACTGCGGTTAAAGTGGAATGTCCAGACGGAAAGGGCAAATATACGGCGTTGATACTCGCATCGGTGTACCTCCCCTCAGATGCAGCCACTCTACCACCCACAAGAGAGATGGAAGTGCTAGTGGACCACTGCCTAAACCAGAGAATGGAGTTGATTTTGGGCTGCGACTCAAACTCTCACCACCTGGGCTGGGGCAGCAAGGATATCAACGCCCGAGGTAAGTCTCTTTACGAATACATAATTAAGAAAGACCTAGCAATCTTGAATAGAGGCACGGAGCCGACATTCATTAACGCCCGTAGCCAAACATTAATAGATCTTACGCTGGCGACAGCCATGATATCAAATAAAATTCAAGACTGGCAAGTGTCTGATCATATTTCTATGTCAGACCATCGCTGGTTGACTTTTACGGTAAACCAGGATCTCAGGACCACTGTGAAATCCCGCGATCCGAAGAGGACGGATGTAGCTCTATACAATCGACTCTTAAAAGGAGCTCTGCGGGAGACAGAGGCCCTGACTCCTGGCAATAGTGAAGAATTGGAAAGGTACACGTTATCTATCCAAAACAAAATAGACATTGCCTATAAGGAATCCTGTCCGATGAGGATGGTACAGACAGAAGGCACAACCAATAAATGGTGGTGCCCTGAACTGGAACACCTCAGAAAGACAGCGAGAATGTCCTTTAACAAAGCAAAACAATCAAAACTCGAAGAGGACTGGGGAATATATAAAGCCAACCTCAGAGAGTTCAAAAAAGTCTGCAGACAAAAGCAAAGAGAACCCTGGAGAGCCTATTGTGAGGCAATCGAAGATTTCCCGCAAGTCTCGAGGCTACAGAAGGCACTCTCAAGCGACCACCATAAGAGTATCGGCATCCTGACGAGGGAAAATGGCGACAAGGCCGCCAACCTCCGAGAAAGCGCCGAGATTCTTATGGAAACTCACTTCCCAGGTTCTGTCTTCCCAGGAACGACGAACCGGACGGAAGTACCAATAACACCCTCACAATACGACTGGCAATTTGCTAGCACTATAATTGATGAGGACAAGATAAGGTGGGCCATATCGGGCTTTTCCCCCTTCAAAGCACCAGGACCTGACGGTATAAGACCAGCCCTACTACAATGGGGACTGGATATTCTCATGCCGCACCTGGTCGGAATATTCAGAGCCTCATTAGCTCTGAGGTATGTTCCCATTAAGTGGAGAGAAGTACGAGTGGTGTTTATACCCAAACCAGGAAGGATGGACTACACCTTACCAAAAGCATTCCGACCAATTAGTCTCACATCGTTCTTTTTGAAAACAATGGAGAGGCTGTGCGAGCGGTTTATAAGAGATGAAGTCTTAGTTCACAATCCACTTCATCCATATCAGCATGCATATACTCCGGGAAGGTCCACTGATTCGGCCCTTCACCAAGTGGTTGGCAGAATCGAGAGATCATTGGATAATAAAGAATCCACCCTGGGTATATTCATAGATATCGAAGGAGCGTTCGATAAAACGACCTTCCCAACAATCACCCAGCAACTTAACTCCAGGAATATGCCCCTGGTAGTAGGAGAGTGGATACTCAAGATGCTCTCTAGTAGAGCAATAAGTATAAATGTAGAAGACATTACTGTGAGAGGACTGGTCATGAGGGGATGTCCGCAGGGAGGGGTCTTATCACCCCTTCTTTGGAACATAGTCCTGGATACCCTGATAAATCGCCTCAACAGTAATGGTTTCTACACAATTGCATATGCAGATGACATAGTTATTCTGCAGACCGGCAAATTTGTGAACACACTGTGCGATAGAGCGCAGGATGGTCTCAAATTAATAGAAACATGGTGTAAAGAACACTCACTGTCGATCAATCCCAAGAAGACGGAGATGGTCCTTTTCACTAGGAAAAGAAGCTTATCGGGCTTGAAACCCCCCGAAATCTTCAAAAGCAAACTAAACTTCTCTGAAGAGGTGAAATACCTCGGTATTCCCCTCGACAGGAAGTTAACATGGAACTCGCACATTCAGAGCAGAGCAAAAAGAGCATATGTGGCCTATGAGCAGTGTCGGAGGACAGTGGGACGCACATGGGGCCTCTCGCCCCGTGTGGTCACCTGGATCTACACTGCAATAATAAGACCTATGCTAACGTACGGAGCCATTGCATGGGGACCAAAAACTCTACAAGCAACGGCCATCCAAAAACTATACCAAATACAGCGAATGGCTTGTCTGAACATCACAGGGGCCATGAGAACAACACCAACCGCAGCGATAGAAATAGTTACTGGTCTGACACCTCTGGACCTGCACGTCAAGGAGGTTGCGCTAATGGCCATGCTACGATTGCGCACGGCTGGTGTAAACCCCGAGGTAGGAATGGGTCAACTGAGGCGGGGCCTGTGGAGGGAGGCACTCACTGCGGTGCCTCTGCTACAGGCAGCCAGTGACGCAATTGAACCCAGGTTTGTGTTTAATAAACCCTACAAAATACAAATAAAACAGAACACTGAGGCGGATGCTGCAAATGCAATACGCATATACACAGACGGCTCAAAAACCAAAGAAGGATCAGGATGTGGAGTTTACTCTAGATCACTTAGCCTAAGGATTAAGTGGGGAATGGGAAAAAATACCAGCGTGGTTCAAACAGAACTGGCTGGTATCTCAATCGCCACAAAAGAGCTAACCAGAAAAGGAATTTCTGGCAAAGACATAATAATCTACACTGACAGTAGACAAGCCCTACTAACCTTGAATAGACAACGTATTATCTCAGGGTTAGCACTAGAGTGCCATCAAGATTTAGCTAACGCCTCGGTAGATAATAATATCGTACTAAGGTGGGTGAAAGGGCACGACAGGAGCAAAGGTAACCGCATTGCTGACTCTTTGGCCAGGATGGCGGCTGGAATGAACATTTTGGGACCAGGTGACACCCATGGCTTGACGACTTCGACAATTGCGGAACTAGCCAAACGTTACACCCATACTCAAACCCTCAAAAGATGGGATGAAACCAAAGGATGCAGTTTTGCCAGGATCACCCTGGGCGACCCTGAGAAGCTGGATCCAAATAAATATTTGGCGATGACCAGGAAGAACCTACGTTTAACAGTGGGATTTCTGACTGGACACTGTCAACTAAGGAAACACCTCCATATTATGGGGCTAGTGGACACACCTCTATGCAGGATGTGTGAACAGGAAGATGAAACTGTCAGGCATGTCTTATGCGAATGTCTGGAGCTATCGTCGATAAGAGAGTGTGTGTTCGGTGAGTCTTGGCCTACACCTGCCGATATTAAGGAGATGTCCCCTGGTGACCTGTCCTCCTTCCTGGATAAGGCAGGATGGACAATGTCCTAGGAGGGCGACTCCTTGGGAGGATGTACAATGGGCCATATTGTGGCCTAAGTGCTGTGGGTCTATACTCACCCTCCCTACTCTACAGATACAGATAGAGTGAAATATATATATATATATATATATATATATATATATATATCAAAACCACAGAACACGGAATGAAACCCGAAAAAACAACTCATCATACTTCGTCCGTGAGAATCTTCATGCTAATATATATATATATATATATATATATATATATATATATATATATATATATATATATATATATATGCTGGCTGGAACTTCCGGTTGATCCGCGTCTGGAAAGATTTACTTGTCTACGTTTCGACTCCCATTTCGGAGCCATTTTCAAGACTGAGTGACCTTGCGTCTAGGTCTGAGTTGTCTCACTAGCTGGCTATCATCACTGGAGATCTCCAGTATATATATATATATATATATATATATATATATATATATATATATTGTATTTTTAAATGCAGATTCAAATAAATATACAGAAACACATCCAAACATCTTCACTGTGATATATGATCAATAATATTAGGCAAGAAAACCGTTTATGTAACTATGAAAAAACTTTTTGAATAAACAACTGAAAAAGCTCCTGGCCAGGGGCGAAACGTTTTGTATACAAATATAGAGAAGGTTTTATTATTTTCCCTCATCGGATGAGTCATCGAAATAATTGATGAGAGATGAGTAAGCCTCTGAAGGAGCTAGCCTCTAGCGAAACGTTAGGAAGAAATTCCAAAGAACGACGGCCTTCAAACCCGGAGAAAAGTAGTATTACTGAAAACCTAGACCCCGAAAGCCTCAATCATTTTGTGTTTATGATAAAAGACTGATATCAACTGATCAACTGACAAAAATAATGTTCGGAAATAATATAATAAATTATGCCAAATCCAGTATTCAGAACCCAGTATAAATTTATACAATTCAATACAAATCGCGAAACCTATTGAATGTGGGTTGTGGCCATCGCTTAAGAGTTTGCACATTTATAAATTATGTCTCTACAAACAATAGTCACTCTATTAAATTTCATTCAAAATAAGACAGTCACAACATTTTGATACGGTGAAGATAAAAAGTAACTTCGGCAAAAAATCACATATACACAATTTTAGTCATTTCACTTGTAATTTCGATCTATCTGCTATTTATATCTGCATGTCATCTTCATGAGCACGTGTGTTTCTTGGGATTAACAATAAACTATGTCAGGTTGTGAACTCCAGAAAAGTTGATGTGAATTGGTCGAAAAAACCATCAATTCCCAATGCTTCAGTTTTAGTTAATCAAAACAAGCTTCCCAAACAAATTTTTTGTAAGAAACCATATTTTTTCAAAGAATGCGATGAGGATGAAACAAAAAAGTTGTTGATGAAAAACGTAACGTAATTAGTTAAGAATGGGCGTTTTTATTTGAACATATAGCCAGAAAGTCTGTGATGAACTGTTCTAATTGTAAAGGAAACATGCAACATTGATGTGTATTGAAAAAAGGGATGGCAATGCAGATTCTGGTCGAAATATAGCAACTGTTGAAAATTTGTATAATAAAACACCTGACCGAACATTTTTACAAACTGTAGTAGTAACACATTGTGGTTGACGGACAACTCGTTCAATCAGAGCGATCATTCACACGGGATCACAAAGATCGTATATTGCTGGTAATGCTGCAATAAGAATGGGTTAGAAATCATTAGGTTCTGAAAAAATTGTTCATGTGCTTTCCAGAGGTCCATTCACAGATACTGTTGATCATAACTGCTACAGGGTGTCCATGAAAAATTCGATTGAGAAATGTATATATATATATATATATATATATATATATATATCAATCAGGAAGTTCCTTGGGAAGCAGGATTATCAAAAATGGGAGTTGCAGTGACAGATACACAGGATGGTCCAAAAGATTTTGATGGGGGCTGATATAGCAGGCAAACTTCTAACAGCTGAACGGCATGTTCTGCAATGTGCATTGATAGCTGTTGAAACTTCATTGGTATGGATTTTGCTGAGTGAAGTTCCTAATTATAAAGAAAATAATTGTAGACATTATAATCCATGATAATAACATCTATGTTTTGCATGAACGATATACCCAACCTTTGGAATTCAGATATTTTGGGCATTTCTGAACCTGAAGGGTTGAAATCCATCAAAGATAATGAGGATGATTTCATGAAACGGTTTTTAGACTCTGTTCCTGTGAACAGAAATGGTAGATACAAGGTTAATTTAACTTGGGTTTACGGTCACCCTCCACTAGGCAATAATTTTGACTCACCTAAAAAATGTCTGGATTGTCTCATAACAAAACTCGATAATGAAAGATTTTATGATTCTTTTAATGATGTTTTCAATGGATAATTAGATGAAAGAATTATCGAGAAAATTTGATGGTGGAAGTATTCATTGACCGGAGATGAAAATAACTTTGTTTGACTTAGTCTATTTTCCTGTTCTGAGTTTGAACCGGGACCATGGGTCTGACACTTTGGAAATAAATTACGTTTGGTTAAAGAATACTGTTGATGAAGTTATGAAACGAACAGTTTTTCATGGCTCATCGTCTCTTCGATTCTATAGGTTTCTCTACTCCCGTTCAAATTTGTCTAGGGTTTTTGCTCCAAAGGACATGGATTGTGTTATGACATTAGCTGGGATGCACAAGTCCCAGACGAAATGAATAATGAGTACTTGATCTGGCTGAGAGATACAATATCTCACACATTTACTTATTCTTCGGTGGTTGATGAAGAACCATCCAGAAAAATGGAGTTTGCATATTTCATTTTTCTTCGTACACAGTCATCTGATGGTATTCATATTCAATTAATGCAAGCCATAAACAGAATTTCTCCTACGAGAAATATATCTATTTCAAGATTTGGGTTGTTGGCAGCCAATTCTGGTGCTAGGCTCTTGAACTGAGTGATTGAGACTACTGGAATTTTGGATATGGATATTTTTTGTTGAGTGACTCCACCGGGGTTTTAAAATGGATACAAGGGAAAGAGATCTGGAAAAGCGACTTCGCCAGTGTAACCTGATGTCACAGAACACTCGATGATAAGTTTGGAAGAAAGATCAGACCTCCAAATCGACTAACATATTAACATTTTAACAATATTGTTGAGTCACTGTAAATGTGCCTCGAGGCGCCCCGGAACACGACCTTCACAGTTATTGATGGCTAAATGCCGGCTATCAAGTAGCTTTTTCATGGGCAGCAAAATTCTTGCTGCAAGTGCAGCAAAATGAAAGTGCGCATGCGCAGATCCAAATTTTACTACTACAATAGTAAGAATTTTGCAGATCATAAAAATGGTTTTGTAGATTCATTTTATGTCACTTGTCGCAATTCCTGTCATATTTCGAACTATTCATTATTGTAGGGTTGAAACTGTTGAAAGCGTATGGTATAGGTTTTCACAGTTTTCAGATTGAAATTATAATGCAGAACTGTATATAACTCCTGAAATATTATCGAGGATATTGAGTTGAGGGATGTAAAATGAATCTACATCTTTCGATGTTTGAACAATCGTTATTCTTGCAAGGTAATGTGTATTATACAATTGCTACCTATGCAAGTTGGAAGCTTTTCATTATGAGAAACTGCAGTTTTATTTAGTTGTTAACCCGAACCAAAAGTGAAAGCTTCGAGAATTCAATAAAGTAGGTTTACTCAACCTAATTGCCAGCAGAACCATATACTCATTCACATATTTACTTTGCAGATTGACTTCTTTTGGATGAAAGTATATCAAGTAACAAGAACCTGGTCTCTGCTATCTTCATGAATATAATATAGGAATTATCAGGTTCTGCAAATAGAATCCGTACATTACTGATCCGAAATTGACAATATTCTCTGATGTATTCTCAACTGTGAGATCCGCAGAAGGCCAAGGGTATATAACATTGATTTTTAATAACCAAACATGAAATAAGAACAGAACCGTGTAATGAATCCTCTTAAACATCCAATTCATACAGTGCTTGTAAGGAATAATGATAGCTTTGTAGTTTTCTTCAGATATATTAACTTTGGAGTATATAGTTGGGTTTATTGTAATTCCTTCCTTTTCTCGAATTTTGGTTAGTGATGGATTTGTATTTTCAATTTCAGTCCTATCCAGTTATATTCCATAATAAAGAATTGCATTACGATTTGCTCGAACACAATTTCATTGTAATCCTAACCACAGTAAGTTCGTGGAGATTATGAGACACAATGGCACCGATTTCCTTTGCTTTATTGAAACAGAGTTATAAACTGTTTTGTACCAGAAAATTTTGTTACTGTCTGTTTATGATTCACAAATGGGGCTAATCGTATTTATAGAGAGCTGAATGAATTGAATGAAAATTCATAAAATGTTTAACATTCTCTGAAAAGTGAAGTAATAAATAGAAGTTTGGTACACTAACGTTTTATTTCGTTCTCGTGAAATATTTGTATTTGCACATAATAATAATAATACCAAAGTTTATTTTTATATAATTTTCATCTTTCACTGTCTTGATAATGTTGAAAGGAAAATAAAAATGCAATATTATTATTTATGTGCCTTTATCGTAGTGAGTTGCTAAAGGTGATATTCCTCTTTTGTAGTTGGGTGGACTTTTTGCAATGTGTCATATTTGTACTTTTATAAGAATTGAGACTATAGACTAGAAAATTATGTACAAGCAATATCCAAACCCATGCCATGCAGTATGGTTTAGGATGATAATAACTTCACTGTTTCTGTGATAAGGAAATACTCGAGTCTAAAATGAGGATTTTACGATTGCAATATATTCCAATTCTTAGGAGATTTCATTTTTGATGTTCACAAATCATTTGTCCAATTCGCCCATAATAGTAAACAATAATGGCATTTAAATGACAACTGCCATAAAGTTCATAAGTTTGAACTTCATAAATTTTGCGGCCGCAACGAAAAAGTTGAACCTCGAGCAGCAGTTGCGGCTCATGAATCTGCGGCTTTAGGCTGGCAGGAAGTTGGCCAGCGAAACACGATATATTCTGGACACGCGCTACACGGGCCATTGATGATATGACATTGACGGCCTGTTAAGTCTAGTACCGGCAAGCATTGCATCGCCAGTACTGTGCCGCTGAGGTGAAGTTTGCTGGGCAGTTCTCTTATATTTGTATTGCCATGATCTAACTGGAGCAAAAATTAATATATTTCACTGAGATGTTTGATCTCTGTTTTTTTTATGCAAGAAAATGACTGTAAGATTTAGGTGAAAGAGGTGAAGAGTACACTATATATGTGATTGAAAAATTAATGGAATTTTAATCTTTCACGTCATCAAACAGTGAATATGAATGTTTACAAAAACAATAAAATCCTGATTGAAATGTGTGATGAGAATGATCCTAAAAATTCCCAAAAGATTACAAAACAAAAAAACTTTGATGATAACAACTCATGAACGCTCTGTGACGTCAGTACACCTATCGAACGATACGCGGGCATTTCAAAGCTGTTTTTTTTTCTATTTTGAGTGCTTCCCTCATTCATACTTATGTTGCATGCTCAAGTTGAAAGTGTTAGTATTAGGTGGCTATAATTGAATAGTTTCATGCCAACATATTTTTGTGCTGCATTCAGTAGATGTAAGGCAAGGCAGTAAGAACTATATTTTTAATAGGGAATATGCGTGACTTTAAATTTGTCTCAAAATATTTTTCGGAAATCTTCATCATCGTCACATTTTAATCGAAAAGTTTTTATAATTCAGTTATTATTCAAACCCATAAAATATTATAAGATAGTGAAAAATAACGGAGAAGAATTCAAACAAACAAAATAGACACAAAATGATAGCATATTTTGCATTAAATCTCAATTTGACGTGAGCAGAGATCAGAGGAGTGAAAGCTACAAGGCAATCATTGTGTTGTATGATATATTTTAGTCCACAACATAGATTTGTACCATAAATGTACACAGCAGTTAATATACCAATGATATCATCCGGTCACTAGATAGCCTTATATTTAATTTTCATTTGTGATTATTTGCCAAAGACCGAATACTTTAATACATATGCATTAACTCAATTAAAGAATTGTTCCCATTCCTAAGTCTGAGTTTTTTTTTCACTGTTCATTATCATGAAACCCAATTATCTGAGAAAAATAAACGAAGAACATTCATCATTATTGCAGTGGATCTTAGTATTGGTAGAACGCACACAGCCTGACAATTTTCGCTTAATGAAATTCAAGCCATTACCTTTTACTATTCGTTAAAACTCACCAAGAGCAAGAGCTATCTGAGCCACATACAGTTGAACCAGTTCAATAGGAAAAGTAATGTAACTTCTAAGTAGGTCAAACAATTCACCTCCTCCAATGAAATTGGACACTAAAAAGGAAATCTGAGAATGAAGGGTGTTGAAACGATTTGTGATGCCTACCAATGTACAACCTCCTTCTGCTTTGCCACTGAGCAGGACAGTTAACTATGAATGGATGATGACCACACAACCTTTGAATATGAACCTCGTCCTTCACTTGTTGAACTGAGTTTTCTTTTATTATCTGAAAAATTGGGAAAGTTTGTTCAAAATGACTGAAATATTGGTTTGAATCCTTATGAATCTTTCAAGATCTGATCAGAAGCCTCTCTTTCGTAAACAAGACCAGAGACTTGAATGAAAAATAAAAAAAAAAGGGCGTTTGTAACTAATGACTTGTGTTCGATATTACTAGTAAACCCAAAATTCGCCTTATGACGAAATCATTACTATTTGATGACACTCATCAAACGTGCTTTGTTATTGCTGAAAGTCTAGATAATATCATGTCTCACCTTCGACTTAGAAAGCACTTTCAGAGCGAATATTCGTCCATTTTTCAAATCTTCGACTTTGTAAACTTTTCCGAATGCTCCCTTGCTGATTTCTTGTAATATGTTGAATTTCTTTTCGTTTTCTGACGCAGTTACTGGAAATTCCGGCAAGAAAAACGATTCCAACTGGGTCACAGGCCAAGCGGTTTTACTGGATTCGTAAGGTAGTGTTAATGTAGATTCTTTCCACCTGAAAAAATGAAAATTTGAATAATATTCTCATTGCATTGAAAAAATTGAAAAACGGTCGAAAAAATTGAAAAACGGTCGAAAAAAGAGATTCCCAGGGAAAAGGACATTCAAAAAAGATTCTACTACATATTTCGAGAATCTAATGAAGTTATATGGCATATGTGAGTGTGATTTTTGTTTGTATTTCGTCAACGTCGTATTTTTAGCATATGCGGTGTCACTTTTCAAAAATGATCCCGATGTCAGAACGCCTGGCATATTCTAAAGAATGTTTACAGTTTTAGGGTTAATCCTACGGAAGAGTTAAAATAATAATTAAAAGCTGATAAAGTTGTCTTACTTAAGATATCACAATGTTTGTTTCCAAAATAATAAAACATGAAGGAATAAGTTTTTTTGTCGAATAATATACATGATTATTTTCACAACAAAGATTTTTAAAACAAATAAACATGAACCACAAAACATATGAGCTAACCGAAGCTGTGGTTATGATTGATGATCAAAGTAAATAAGTTAACCAATTACAGATAATTTTTTTTAATGTTCATGGTCGTTTTATTTCAAGTTTCATTTAACAAACCTTACGTATATACCCGTAATGGTTGAACTAATATGGAAGTTGCAGAAAAAAATAGAGCTTATGAAATGTATCATTTGGAAAGTGAAATATAGGTTCTGTGGATAATACCGCCCTTTATTCTTGAAATCCAATGGAAACTTAAATCAGTTTCATTCCATATCGACACACATCTCGTCAAGTTGGAATCATGGGGAGATCAGTGAGAGCACCTTCACCTTGATCTTGTCGACGCATGTTCACCATCAAGAATTATGTCGATGGAAATATATTACAAATAGCCACCAGAGCAGAAGTATCCTCAGTACAGTACTTCAGATGTTGATATTGTTTTCATGTCAGTGAACATATTCGGCAAACCTGAATCTCGTTGTAAATTGTGCCACAATTATTGTTAATTGGGGCAGATAAGTTTACAATAAATATGTGAACGAAATACCATGTCATTAATGGAAATCAAATATCACCAGTAATCTTAATTTCGTCAACTGACCTTCAAACGCAAACGTTTTAGAATCACATTATAATAGCAACAGCAGTAAAATGGTGGTCATTACTGAACGTTATAGTCTAGTTCAAGTACAACGTAAGGAAGGGCTAGCTCTTAAGGTTGACTGTAATTCGATATCTGAAGTTAAGCACAGCCAAGCGCAGTTTGTACTTGGATGTGTGACCTCATGAAGGGAAAGACCGCGTCGAAAGCCAATACAACTGCAGCAAAATAGCATATCATAGCTCGCAGGCAATATATCAATGAGCACAAGATATATCGAGGATATACCGTCCTTCGGAGGGTACGTAAAGCTGGCGGTCCCGAGTCCACGGATGTTGGGCTCGTAAAAGATCCCTACCTTTGGTTGGAATAGCAGAGAGTTCGGCAAAATTTCCGTTTGGAGAAGTGTGCTCACCGGCGTTGGTGGTTGGCCTTGGTAGCGGAAATAGGCCGACTTTAAATGAAGAATTCGAAATCTACCCGCGAAATCCAGAGCTGAAAAGTATAATAGCCATTTCTAGTTCAAACCTACGTTTTTTCTAGAAAATGGTTTCATACATTTCATTGCCCGTTCTTGTATATTTCTGTTGCTAATTTTCGAATCACTTCGCTATACCAGTCGATTTCAACTCCTAGGGAAATGTAGCCCATCATTCCGAAGGGACGCCACTGGCAGGTAAAATTTCAACCGGTGGGTGCAGCAACCCATGGAAACTCCGAAAGGACATTACAGAAATCATTCTTTCCTTCTTCCTCTTCTGTAACTACATGTAATTAGACCGTACAATATGCATAGTTCGTAAATAACTGCAATTACTTTTTTGTGACAATTTCAAACATTCGTTTTAATTTCTACCTGAATGAATAATTGTTTCCGAATCGAGCTAACACAGCGGGTGGTGAATTTAGAAACAAACAGATCGGTTTCACAGACAAAATTTTTATTAGTAGGTATCTTCAGGCATATTCATGAAAGTCCACTTGCTCGTTCACTATTTCGATAGGTACTGATACTGAATGCAGTGAAGACCTTACCCGATACCAACCAACTGTCCGTTATGATTGCTCTTTAATGAGTTTTTGAATATAGAAAGCAAAACTGACAATTATTAAAACTAAACACAGATGCACATGTGGATATACAAACCAACACAGAGCTAGTCGCATCCGAGGTATGAATGATTATATAAAAACGGGAAACTCATCGAAGTGCAGAAAGAAACAAAGAAAAAAATTAAATCTGTGAAACAACGTTCAATTTGACTGCTGCGCACTCTAGGGAAACTGAAGCCGGATTTTTGAGGGGAGGGAAAATATAACGCATGAAGTTTGATTGCAACGAAGTCGGCAGATGTACCAGGGACGTCACAAGATTAACAATTTTGAGTAAATAGCTTCCCAAATTGCACGTCAATAATAGCAAAATAATAAGATACTCATATTTTCATATATTGGTTCACCATAGTTATATAAACAGTTCTTTTTCGAAATTCTGCATGTTGAAAATAAAGGCATTAGACTTAATTATTTAGAATTTTTGGAAATCAATAATTTAAAAAATTCAAATTGTTTGCTAAATGATCAATTGGATCTCAATAGTTCCCCTTTGTTGAACTTATTCAATTAATAAGTAACTATGGTCCGATCATCAGTGTCAGTTGTATTATTCTGGGAATCAGAGATAATTAGAGTTGACCCTGATGTATTTAAGGAGCTTTTAACAAAGAATAATTTAGTGTTTAAAAACATTCGCTTGATAAAGATACAGTGTATCGAAACATGTCGCGAAGACAATAAATTTTGTGGAAATTTAATCGTGTCTACCTTATAGCGTAATAACTATGGATTTCCATCAAGTAAAGGCCACCTCAATCCAAAAGTTCTTTAACTTATCCCACTATTGCTATTTCGGAAACGGCAAGATCTTCAAGACCGACTATTTGAGGAGACAATAAGACACCTATTTCAGATCGCGAATATAAAAAGCCGTTTTTTAAATATTACTAAAAACCTTCCTCGCTTCAGATAATGCGAAAATAAGTTTTTCGTTCTGTACGTTATAACTGATTTTCGACGCGACATTTCGTTCATGGTATTTCCATGTACTTTCTTGATGGATTTGGATAGTAATTACAATCACCAATCAGACAAATATCACAATACATCTGGAAAATGTAATATTTTAACGAAACAAAGAAAAGTAACCCCAATATACAACGCATCATTATACGCTATTCAACTCATAACATCATTCAGATTATTTCATCAAATATTCTTATTGTATTCCGTAGTTCCATACTTTTTCATTTTCTCTTGTATTGCTAATGCCACAATATTTGTCAGGCTGAAGCCATGCAAGCCCCCTTTCTGAATCTTGCAGTGCTTCATTTCCATCGTTGTGTTGAAAATTTTGATATCTTCTTGGATTTCTCATTGATAAATCTTCGAATAACTCCGAACCTCCCTTGAAAATTCTCTGTTCTATATACGTTCTCTAGAAACAACTTCAACTGATTGTCACCACTTCCTTATCAAGGTTAGGTTAGGACTTTGAAGTTGCTCAAAAATTTGAAACCGTAAGCATTCGGTGAGCAATTTTTTTCGTTTTTACTGTTTCTTCATTTTTTATGTCAATGTTAATCATGAATTGCTTGCTAAACATATCAGTTAACGTGCAGAAATTTAAAAATAGCATCACTGCGCCACTTGTTAATATTTCTTCAAGTTATTAAGAAAGATATTTAAGTTTTTTTTCTACTTCATATTTACTATATATTCAATTACCTACTCATTTTTTTTTGGCTTGAATTCTTGATTTTATAAGGAGTTTACCTATTTTTGTTCAATTTAGACTCTTCATCAGTTTTTATAGTAATCATACTTTTTTAGTCTGTTATTAAAATATTTTCGAAAATCTTTCGAATTATTTCAATCATTTCGAATGTTGTATGTCGCCATGTTCTTAAAAAAGCAGACTTTTCTAGCGTCGACTCGTATCCTTAAATTCTATAGCCAATTTCGAACGATTTGACTGTATTCCAACTCACCCAATTCAAGAATAGAAACCGTTGTAATGTATACGACACTAAAGCATATTTAATGGATGATTAATAATGATAGACCTCGGTTAATATCAAATTTACATCTCAGTATGATTATTCATTAGAGAGTGGAAGATTTTCAAGAATATAATTCGGTTACATTTACATAATAGGTGTTCAAATAATTCACATCGATATCACCCACACAGAACGGTTAGATCGGTTCAGCAATTTGAATGTTTGTTGTTGGCAATTTTTCTTGGCAATGTTTGATATCGTTGAACATGTAATGACTGGGTACTACTAATACTAGCCAGTTACCATCAATATTCGTGTTGGAAATGACTCATTCATTTATACCTGGATGACCGAACTTTGCTGAATATTTTTTTCTTTGCTAGATGGTTTTTTGGAAATTATTTTTAGGAAGCTCAATAAACGTGACTACGACGCCGACGGTCAGAGACTTCCAACCTCCTGGAAACCCCAAATTTTACGATGACCAGTCCCTACCAAGACGTCCACTTTAGTAGCACCAGCCGATTCAAATATCACCGAAAGCGTGACTACTTTTTTAGATTTCTGACGAAAATTGAAGAATTTTGGAACGAAAGAAATCTCGGCAGATTTTTCAATGAAATCCATAGTGGCTACATCTTTACGAATGAATTTTCAATTGAGAATGCGAGTTAATCTTGTTATATAGTACACTGTATTTCTCTAGATATCATTTTTACGTCAACTGTCGAATAAATAACGATTTTTTTCCATTTTGGGATATTCAAATGAAACAAAATAAAGCGTTTTTTCAACTGTTCCATTGTGTTATTGAATGACCCGAAGACGATTGCACTGTCAACCACTTTCGAACAAATGAAATTGATGAGATCTGAACAAAAGATTATTATCACTGAAACTACTGTAAGGTACAGAAAACCAATATCTACTGACAGATTTATAAATTACCATTCCTACCAAACTACCATTCATATAAAATGAAAATTAACATGGTTAAATCAGTAAAGAACAGAATAGATAGAATCACTCATCTCAGTAAACGAAATCAAAGTTTAATAGAACTAAGAAATATTCTCTGCCAGATGATTTCGTATCCTAAACATTCAATAAATAGAATACTCTTTTGTGAAAAAACCGACACCACTCCAATACCAGCCATCAGTTCAGAACAACCACAAGTGAAAATATAATAACAGTTTTTAATATAATAACAGTTTTTAGATCCCTACCATACATCCAAGATATAACAGCAAAATTGATAATCTTTTTCCAGAATGATAATACGAAAGTCTCCAAGGAAAATAGCGCAACAGTTGCAAAATTACATAATACGAAAACTCCAATTCCCAGTAGAAAAATCAAATATAGTCAATAAAATTTCTTGGTTAGATTAGTCATATTTCGAGAAAACAATAGTCCCATAATTTTCCATAAAAGTGATTGCCAGGTTACCAGGGAACGAGAGAGGAATGGTTACCAGGGAATGAGAGAGGAATGGTTACCAGGGAACGAGAGTTTTTTTTTATGTTAGCAAGATTTGACAGAATTAAAGTATTCATTCAGTGTTATTGGTTCCTTTGCGATTAATTGAAGCCCACAACAATTTAGAGTGATAACAAATATATCACTCATCCATTCCATAACGCCACTTCATCTTAATGTTTTTCATTCCATATTTTGCCGATTTCATCATCATTCTCACGTAAGTGTTCCATCATACCATTACTAATACATTGTTGTATATTATTTCATATTTTAGTTGTCCTGAAGAAGGTATTAAATAGTGGCGTAGGCTTGAAAATAAACAAAAAAACCTTTGTAGTGATTCCAACATAAAAGCTACATTATACAACGGACTTTTTTGTAAAACTAACACAACATGATTGCTAACATTATGTCGGTCTGTACCGAACCGTTTAGTCAGCGCACACCCTTAAAGCATAACACTTTAACCGCTTTTCTCCGACTTGATTTACATAAACTATCATTTCTCACTGAATTTATTGATCAATATACGAAAATATAACCCTTATCATTCCTGAATAATGTAGCTTTCTAGTAGTGAAAGAATTTTCACAGTCAGATCAGTATTGATCAAAGTCAGAAACGAACCTCTTTATAATATTAGAATATCAGCTGTATCTATATAGCTGATATTCTCACGTCACGAAAATTTCGGAAAATGACAACTTCAATTTCTAACAGTTCTGCCAGCAAACTGATTAGGTTTCTTTGTTCATACTGTGTACCTATTCCTGATGCTGTTCCTTTGTTCTAGCAGTTACTTGGGCTAAGGAATATTTCATTTAAACAGTCCAAATACCAACAATATCGTCATCTTGTTTACTGAATAAGGTTGTTGATTATGTATTCAGATTCGAAGATTCGACTACTGTAGGAATGAAAATAGGGAAGTGGATTCTAATGTCAACTGATAGCCAGCTCATTGAAAAATTGGAAGCTATAATTAATCTTTCACACAAAAATGAACGGAATTGGTATACCACTGAAAACCGAAGGGAAGGTAAACATAACCATATGACGGGGTTCATTCTCAAAACTAGCAGTTGAGAAAAAAATGCATTTCGCATTACTACCTACCTAAATATAGATCGAAATTTGGTCACAATGTCACATGTCATAATGATGTTTCCGAATGACCGTCAGAATGACACTCTTTTGTTTACCTTAAATGTGATAAATGCATTCTGCTATCCGGAATAGAATGAACCTACTCTTACAAGATAACAGATATCAATATCAACACAAAGACAAGAAGAATCAATGTTTTTGTAACGAAATCCAAACTCAATGGAAGCACAGAAATATCAAAACAAATAATAAAATTATCTACCTTTAAGAGCCAACGGTCAATTTGCCGGCAGCAACCTCACTCTGGTACACAAACGAGGCAACTAGGACCAGAGACTCAGAGACCAGAGGTTTTTCAGAGGGTGGGTAAAGACTGATAACAGGCAAAAGGGACAAGGCCGTCGAACGGTTTTATATTTGTTATGACTGCAGTGACGTCCTGATTTCAAAGGGAGAAAAAAACAAAAATTAAAAACGCAAAAAAGGCCGTAATATAAAATAATAATAAAAAGGTTCATGAAGAGAGAATTGAATGTCCAGAGATGTAGGTACCTAATACAAAAAATAACACTTATGAACCTACAGCCATATTCTTGAACGCGTTCAGATTACAAGAATAACAAAAAATATATTTTCCTACGACCACATAGGAAAGTTGATATCGCACTCTGTCAATAAGCCATCAAACCCGTGAATTCTTTAAGATTCACAGATGCAATTATTGATTGCTCCTCCCTATTGCTATTGTGTATATAAAATCTGGACTGATAGATACCTAACTATCCATAAAAAATGAAGAAAAGAAAATGAAGTGTTGCATTAGAAGTACATGCTTATTGTCCACATTTTCAAATAAACGTCAAGTATCGTTATTTTTTCATTTCACTATAAAAGTTATTGCAAATTTATGTGCATTTTTTATAGAAACAATATTCAAACACAGACTGACACAAAAAAACTTGAGATTAGTCAGGAAACTCAATATACTAATTGTGTATTCACAGTTCACACAACAATAATGTCCATTCAACAGTTAAAATATCATAAATAATAAGTATTTATCACAAAAATCACATTGAAGCAAAGATTTTGGCCGACACCATTAAATCTGTATTCATCAATAGTCAATTGCAAGTACCCCTCTTGGGGACTGTCATTGTAGCGTATATTATTATTAAAATGGAAAAAAAACATTCCAATCTCTATGTCATGATTTCTGTTAGCCATAATCATTTCACTAGACAACAGCATCATTCGAAAACTTTACAATACAAAATCAATATTGGAAAAAAATCTGTATACTTTACCGGAATCAAAATTTATAATAGTCTGTCCGAATACCTAAAAAAACATCAATCATATCAAAAAATTCAAAAAAGACATAATAAAATACTTTATATCAATAAAAAATAAGTAATCTGGTTCAACTGTTTTTTTTTGTTTTTTTTTTGTTTTTGTTAAACTGGCATTTGTTCCTTATAGTTCTATTGAGATTGTATGTAACAATTTGTTATTCTGCTTTTATTCCCTGTATAAAGATTTATGTTTCTTGGGATCAATAAATTATTACTATTACATATACACGATCTGATATTTACGTATTGTTTGAAAAAATAGGTGGTCGTAGGAAAAATAGTGTACATAACTGATTTTTCACACTCGTGGGATTGTCGCACTCGGCTTACGCCTCTCGCTACAATATTTTCCACTCGTATGAAAAATGTCACTTCCCGCACTAGTAATGTAATATACTATATGTCAATGAGGTGATTTCATCTCTTATACCGTACAAATATCGTTCATGGAGTTCTAGCCAACATTAATCCAAAAAGTGACCCCTCCACTAAATAAGTTACATACATGATAAAAAAACTTTAATTTTAAGGAAGCCTATTATATCATATTGTCAGAGACGAACTCAAACTGCAACAAAATTTGCTCATTTTCGTTTTGTTTAATATTTCTGACAATGAACGAGAATACGCTTACTATCACTGAGAGCCCACAAGTGACGGGACAATGTATTGAGGATGAACAAAAAATGACCGCATGAATATTTTTAAATATTCCGTATTCACCAGTCGCAAATAAAAATCTCCCATTTATTCTCACATTACATTTTTTATGCAATTAAAAAGGGCCGGGATTACCTACCTTCTGACTTTATAATGAACAGTATTGCCAGTCCCAGGTCGGTTAAGGAATTTGCAATATTGTCCTCTCACAAATAGGTACCTTACATATTGTTACGTCCTAGCGCCGGTCCTGACCAGATCGTAAACGCAGTTAGGGAATCGCGTAGTAGCGGACGTCATTTTCCTAGAAACCGTAATGCCGCCTAGAGAATTCGAGACGCGTCATCGGGGCTTCTCTCGACGATTCTCGATTGGCACGCAGATATATATACGGCAGGCTTCGCCGCGAGACAGAGAATTTGTATTCAGAGCTGAGTGACGAGATTTGTTGAGATCTAAGTGGAGCAGAGCTTTGTGCGAAGGTAGAATTGTTAGTACAGAGAGTTTTAGTAGCGAGCGAGCATTGGAAAGTTATCGAAGTGATTTAAGTGACTGTGTTGTATTGTTTTGTGATAGAGAGTTTTAATAAAAGTAGTTTAGTGTTGTTTGGTGTTTTAATCGACGAACCCAAGGATAAATCGTAACAGTGGTGTCAGAAGTGGGATTTTCCAAAAGGATAAATCGTAACAGTGGTGTCGGAAGTGGAATTTTTGCTGGTGAATAAAAACAATTTATGGTTAATACGAGAAGTACATCTTACGATACGATGGAGGATATGTTGAAATTTATGCAAAACCAATTTGCGGATTGGGAAAGACGACGGCAGGAAGATGAAAAGCGACGGCAGGAGGAAAAGAAAGAACGAGAAGAAGCGCTCAGGAAAATTCTCGAAAATGAAAAGAAAGAACGAGAAGAAGGACTCCAGAAAATTCTGGAAAATGAAAAGAAAGAACGAGAATTAGAACGGGACAATGAGAAGAAAAAACGAGAAGACGAAAAGAAAGATCGAGAAGAAGCACTCCAGAAAATTCTCGAAGAACAGAGAAAAGAGCGAGAAGATGAAAAGAAAGAACGAGAAGACGTAATCCAGAAAATTCTCGAAGAACAGAGGAAAGAACGAGAACGTGAAAAAATAGAACGAGAGGAAGCAATCCAGAAAATTCTAGAAGAACAGAAGAAGGTGAGAGAAGAGCAAAAGAATGATTTAGTTATAATAGAAAAACAATGGAAAGCAGACTTCCAGAACGTTCGAGAACATCAAGACAAGTTATTCGAGCATGTTTTACACAAAACTGAAGTACGAGTGGGAGAACTAAAAGCAAATCTAGAAGGAGAACTGAAGGAAAACGTTAAGAAAATCGATGTGGTCAATGATAAAGTGGATATAGTGCGAGAGGAGATGAGAAATGAAATGAGAGGTCTAGAAAAACAGATAGCTCTTCTCAAGAACCGAGATCGCCGAGACAGTGTTGCCACGACTTTTGATGGTCAGTCGTCTTGGTCCATGTACCGTCGACAATTTGAGGCTGCGGCAGAAACTAATGGATGGGGCGACGAAGAAAAAGCTACGGCACTAATAGTAGCTTTGAGAGGGCCAGCTTTGGGTATATTACAAACGATACCCATAGAACAGCAGAAGCAATATCATGACCTGATTTTTGCACTGGAATTGAGGTATGGCGATCAACATCGAGAACAGCTGTACCGGGCCCAAATGAAGACTCGCACACAAAAATCAGGTGAGAGTCTGCAAGAATTTGAGGCAGATGTTCGACGCCTAATCCAACTGGCGTACCCAGATGCACCCGGAGATTTCAAGGAGCAGTTGGCTGTGCAGATATTTATTGACGGACTTAGAGACCCAGAAATCCAAAGAACTCTGCGACTTACAAGTTTCAAAAGGAGTAGCGATGCCTTGGTACGTTCGCTAGAAGTGGAGGCGGCCTTCAACACCTCGAGGCCGAAAGTGCGAGCGGTAACAATTGACGATCCCGAACAAAGATCTGGCGCTACGAGTGGTTCATTTGAGAAATTTCTGGAGGAGATCAAATCGTTGATAAGTGGAATGAGCACCCAGAAGAAGAGAACGTGCTACCGATGTGGAAAACTGGGACACCTTATCAAAGACTGTTGGGTGAAGATGCCGCAGAGGATTTGCTATAGATGTAGGAGGCCGGGACATTTCATAAAAGACTGCTGGAAGAGAATGCCACAGAGAAAATGTTACAGATGTGGAAGATCAGGGCATGTCATGAAAGATTGCAAGGTGAGAATGCCAATAAAATCCGACTCACCTGCCAGGACGCCGACAAGTTCATCTGCGAGGTCAAGGTCACCGAGGGTCATTTGTGTTAACAGGCTAAAAAGAACATCTGAGAGCCTCACCATTTCAGGGAAATTGAATAAAATGGATGTAATATGCACCATAGACACCGGTGCTGCAGTTTCCTTGGTACGCAGCGACATCCTTCGGCCTGGAAACGTAAAGCCTATTTCATCCAACGTCTTGATTCGGACAGTCACTGGTGAAAACGCACCTATTCGAGGAGAGGCTGAGATTACGTTGATTCTTGGGCGACTCACTATCACAGGTACTGTTTACGTCGCAGATATAGAAGATGAAGTCATACTCGGAATGGACTTGATCAGTGACCATGGAATTTCATTCGACAATGAGCAAAAGATCATAAGGTTCGGAGAAGAAGAATTTGTCCTTACAACTCCAACGGAAAGGACGAAACCTGCCAAACTGCGATTATTGAAAACTGCGAGAATCCCTGCATTGTCGAAGGAAGTAGCTCGTGTCACAGAGAATAATGTCCCTGAAAGCAGCGTGCAGCCATCGGATTCCGAACAAGTCCGGGTGAAGTCAGAAAAAGCCATCCTTGTGAGAGCCGCCAGGTGTCGCGTTGGAGGTACAAGTGACATCTCCAAGATGAAAGCAACTGGAAGGGCTGACTTGGTCAAACAGAAAGTCAACATTGGCCAAGCCCAATCGATTCAGCAACCATCAAGAAGTGTTCCATTCAGTAAACAACAAGAGATGCCAGAGCGTATTGACTGGAGGAAGGCGCGGCACTATCGGAAGACAAATACTGGCAGATTTCAAGATGGAGTTCCGGTGTGGCTGTACAACCCTCATCGCAGGATAAATGATTTGGTGTACAGGGTTCAACGTAGGCCTAGAACCAAAATGAAAGTCGTACACCTAGAGAGGCTAAAATGTTACAATGGGAATGAAGAGATATTGTTTGATCGGGACGATCAAAATTGAGAGGGGGATAATGTTACGTCCTAGCGCCGGTCCTGACCAGATCGTAAACGCAGTTAGGGAATCGCGTAGTAGCGGACGTCATTTTCCTAGAAACCGTAATGCCGCCTAGAGAATTCGAGACGCGTCATCGGGGCTTCTCTCGACGATTCTCGATTGGCACGCAGATATATATACGGCAGGCTTCGCCGCGAGACAGAGAATTTGTATTCAGAGCGGAGTGACGAGATTTGTTGAGATCTAAGTGGAGCAGAGCTTTGTGCGAAGGTAGAATTGTTAGTACAGAGAGTTTTAGTAGCGAGCGAGCATTGGAAAGTTATCGGAGTGATTTAAGTGACTGTGTTGTATTGTTTTGTGATAGAGAGTTTTAATAAAAGTAGTTTAGTGTTGTTTGGTGTTTCAATCGACGAACCCAAGGATAAATCGTAACAGTGGTGTCAGAAGTGGGATTTTCCAAAAGGATAAATCGTAACAGTAAAGGATAAATCGTAACAATATTTTCAATCAATACTCCTCGTAGGATCATTTCATATTCCAATTTCAAATGAAACATCTGTAACTTCGAAGTGTGAAATTTCGGCAATCTAAATTTTCAATATAAAAGAAAGTTGGAAAAGTTATCCTGGGTTTTCCATGTCAAAATGCCTCCTTTCATAGAATTCATATATTTTCTCTATTTGGGAGAAAAGAAATTGGAATATTTCACGAAGCCCCCTATCTCTTCTCCAATCCCCTGAAAAAATGTCTCTTTTTTCGAACATTTTTTTATTTAATTCAATTCTTATCGTCGGAACATCTCGAGAAAAATATGAGAATGAAAATAATTATCAAACTACAAACTAGTCATATCTATGAGGTCACATATCCCACTCACACCTTCAAAAGAATTATAAAACAATACAAAAAAAATCCGGAGGTGGTACCAAAAATTTTATTTTTATAGAAATGTTGCCTATATATTTGGCAATACTTTTATTTTTTATGGAATTTTTGTTGAGATTATTAATTGTCCTTTCTACAACACAAACGAATCCCCTTCATTTCCCTATCATTTTGATATTTATTGTACACAAATTGCTTCTCTTATGTTTATGCTGTTACAAATTGCATTTGAACAACATAGGACAGAATATTCAAAAATAATGAATAGCATATGAAAAGTGACACATGCTTCCCGACTACACCCGAAAAAGATCAAGAAACATACCTACCATAAAACGTGCACATAATTTTTTATTTTCTCTGTTCGTTATTTGTAAAAAAATAGATTCAAAATGGTTCAATCAACTTTATGAACAGATTTTGCTATTGAACGAAAATATTGATTTTAACATTTTCAACATGCTTTTCCGATGTGTTAACTCGAATACAAAACGTTTACATTTTTTTTACGTGTAATTGGCTGTTGACCTGTCCCCCTGTATATTCTTGAAAGAATGGAAAACAACGAATTGTTCCCGCAGCATGCATGATGAAGGTATCCCAAACATCAGTTAAAGCTTTGTACGTTCATCCTCGGATGGAAGAATAATTATCAAATTCATCTAGAATCGAGTTGGTATCATGTCTTAACTTTTTATAGAGATCAATAATTACCTCATCACAAAACTGATACATAATTCCATTTTCATTTTTTTTTTGGGATAGGTAAGTACTAAGACTAGTTTGTATTCGTGATTGTCCTATTGTTCTTGTGACGATCCAGCAATCGGAGAAAATGAAAGAAGTTCAAAAAAGTTTTTAATGTTTCTAGGGGATATAAGAAGGCTTGAAAAATTTTCAGATCATCGAATTATGAGAAACCTGGAAACCTTCTTGAGATTGTATGTAAAAATTTGAGCAATACCCTTTTAATTTGATTTTTTGTTATTCGTGTTGTCAGTAGGAAAATTCACAATAGCCAATGTAATTTGTCCTAGTGAGAATATGTGGGCAAAGATGAAAATAAATCAGAATGCATAATTCACAAATCCTCCTCACTAAAGCGTTTCACCTTTGTTGAAGGTAATAATTTTTCAAATTTTCATTTCTTGATTCAAGTTCAAGTTCTAACGAAAACTTTGGAAGGCATTGACAAATCTGTGTTATAGCATAAAAAATAGAAACACATTGAGCAAATACCGATGGAAATAACCAGACCTGGGTTCCAGAATATGAACTTCGAAACGCCGCGCCGTCAATACATACTTCTCATCAATTCCTTCAGATATCATGTTAAATACACCGCGGGCATATCTGACAGACGACAGTAAATGAGAGTTGTCAATCCAGCCTGCTGGACAAACAAACTGATTTACCTATGCTAAGTGTGTGTTTCTGTCATATTTTAAAATCTTTTTATTTCAATAAAGCCTCAATTTTGTGCGATTGTGAAATGTGGAAGTAAAAGCGGCAGAGATAATGTTTCATTCCATCGATTCCCTTCTATTTTCGACAATAGAAAACAAGATTAATCCTCTTGCTGAAAAGAGACGTGAATTGTGGATTCAGGCAACTAGAAGAGCAGATTTAACTTCTGGTGCGTTGGAATGGGCAGAGGTGTGTTCAAAACATTTTGTAGGAGATATCCGCCTCTTCAATATACTGCCTTGCGATATGAAGACACTTTCACCTCAAGTTTTCAAGAAGCAGTTAAAATTGTTCCTATCAGAAAAATGTTTCTACGCAGTAGATGAATTTATACTCGAAGTTGATAATTCCAGATCACTTTCTTTGCGAGTTCCTTTTTGACGTATATATCCGTTGTATGTTATTTATTTATTCTATTTTTACTTATATTTTAATATGTTTCACAATGTGTGTCATGTAATTTTTTTTTTATTCAAAATGACTCATTCTATAAGTTAATACTTCTGTATTATTCCTAAGATATTTGACCTGTCCCATCTACACAATGTAGCACAAAGGACTAATAAATCTATCTATCTATTTTCAAAGAATCTAGGATACATAGGCAACATAATTTTAACTTTTTTTTCATTTTAGGCAAGCCGACTGCACTCAAAGATGTTGACAATATAGACTGGGTACCGAATCAATTAATTGGCTACAAAACAAATATCAATGCAGTTCAAAGCATCCAGAGATTGAATCGTAAGGAGCAGCTTGATAAAAATGAGATCGCAAATTTTCCAGTTGATTTGGATGAAGTTGAGGATCAAATTGATGATGATTCTTTGTGTGAATAATAATCCAGCTCTTCAAAACTTGAATATTATTGATGAGCAAAATCAAACTCTGAATGATACCATAAGAAAAGGTGGTTGTGGTTTATAATTTTGTAGAGCCTTATATAACATACCCTAAATCTGTTCTTTCAAAATTATTATTTATTAAAGTACATTTTCAGTATTCTTTTCACAAGCTTCACTCCAATCCTTTTAATCCATTTAGATATGAACATATTGTATGAATCTAAACTTATATAGCCTTTGAAGTCTTCTCCTGTGCATGCACTCTTATATACAAAATAGTTTATAATGTCATACAACATGTCATGAAACTTTAGGAAAGTATTACACAGCATTACTTCAATCCCCAAATTTCAATAAATAAGGATCACATCCATTACTTTTCTTCACCTTCTCTAAATATCTCTTCTGTACATACATAGACAAGGTGTTGAAATAATCACTTTTATCAGGCATCTCACATACAATATCCTTGTAGATAGGAAGAATAATGAATATAGACATTTATATATGTCAGGTGCACTAAGGGTATACCCGTAACTTCTTCATAATCACGATCATAATCTCATCAAATTACCATTGTTGCTTATGGAAGTACGGTTTGTTTGTCCAGCAGGCTGATTGACAGTTGTCTTGTGACGTCACATGCCCGCGATCTATAATGCATTTTTATTACCCTTTTCTCGATAGAGAAGAATCATTATTGCGACACTTGCGACCAATATTTTTTGTATCTAGAACTTTAAGACATACATAAACTCTAGATATCTAGAGAAAATGAAACATATCAACCAACAAACAGTAGAATATTACCATCGAAATACTTTCAACCATCAACGCCGTTCACGTTATCTCATTAAATATTAAAATAATTGGTCGTCCATCGTTTCTCAAACAGATATTTGCTCTTGCAATAGTATTTTCAACTCGAAAATATTGACAAAAGTTGAGCTGATTACCTCATCTTCATTGAAACCCCACAATGAAAATTAAGAGTGAGTAACAAACGTTTACTCATTGTTATCAATTGTTAGGAAAATTATTTTTGGAAGGATTCATCAATAACCTGTATAAGTTGACTCTGATAGTTGTTACCAAGATATCAATTCACACTATCTGCTATAAAAAACGAGTGGGGGCTCAAGGAGTAAACCAGAGTTTAACTTGCAAACGTTTCTTGTAGATCATGACGCCATCAAAAATCGACTTGTCGAGACTATTTTCGATGTTATTATTTTCTATTTCTTGAAAGCAAATATTATCATAGACGAATTCAGTAGAGCATTCTAGTATATCAAATTGATTTTCATTCACTCAGGCACATAATAGCATTGAAACTTTTCAAAGATATATTTCATCTCATCAACTCGGATAATTTTCTTGAATTACGTGGCATATCCAAGTTGGAGTACCATTATCACATCAAATAAGGGACAGGTATGTTCAGGAATTTTTGAGAAATACATACTTGGAAATAGCCATCACATTTCTTGCATAAATTAAACCCAAGAAATGGAAAAAAATATACTCATATAGCTGTCACTGCTAACATCATGATATTATACGGAATACATTGTTTCTTGGAACTGATTTAAAATCGTAGTAGGATAGGAGTGACAATTCAAATGTCAAATAAAGGCAAGATAAAATAAAAACAATTTCCAAAATTTCGATTTTTTTGTATATCAAGATCTAACCTACCAAGCTACCATGTAGCTATGGATCAGACTTTTAATCGTGGTTCTAATTTATCGTACAATGTTTCCTTGCTAGTTTGAGACAAATTTGCTATCCGTGTGGAACTCAATTGAATCGAAAAACAATTGTCTATAGAACTTGCACAAAGTGTAGAATATGACATCTCACGTCGTAAATAGTTTTTTTTTTTCTAAAACTCGAAGGCATAAATAGAGATTAAAGGCAATTGAAATCTGAAATGAAAATTCACATTTCAATTGAAAAATATAAGAGATTTCTGACCTCACTGAATTCGTAAAACAAGGTGTCGCATCTGTCTAATGATGTCACTACTAGTATAATTATTGATAAAATTCATGGTCAACCCTCCAAGATGAAAGACAATTGTGTGAATTACAAAATATGGTTTTATAAAGACGTGCAATTGACTTCCCTTTCATCTTGGGAGGTTGACCATGAATTTTACCCATAAAATATCCTAGTAGTCAAGTGATTCGACCAAGTCGAGTGCACCGAGATGGATTTTCTTCAAACCAAAGGAATAGAAATTTTGTCGAAATAATTCTGTATTACTTGTGTATATTTTGTAGACTGAAACATTTAGCCTTAGTTCTTTCTGGTCAATGAATCCATGCTAAAGTCGATAGTCATATTGATTCTCATAAAATAGATACAGAGAAACAATTACTTTTAGTAAATTGAACAATTAACAATTTTGAGCCAATCAATCTAAATTATAATACTTAGTGAACCACAACATTAAATATCAATACTAGGCGAAACAAAATAATTATTTTTGCTCATAGTATTCGAGATTTAAAACAAGGCACTCTGAATCCAAATAAATATACCATTTTCATCATATTCATTCATAATGACTCCTGATAAAATAATTTATATACAAAAAAAAACAAGCGATATTTTACATACTTAAAAAAAGCGTATCAGAACTGATGATGGTGCATTCTCAATTACCTACTTAATGGATGATAAATGAAAAATACTGAACACTGATAAGAGAGAACTATTATCTTGATAGATAACAGGAAGTTCTGACCCAGATTAATCAGATGGAAATGGTTGAATTAAAAATTTGAGATTTCAATTTGAAAACCAATAAAAATGTATGGTCATCTGTTGAACTTGAGTAAATTTTCAACTCTATTTGTTCTAAATTTACTTGCACTCAATCTTATTTCATTTTACAAGTTTATGAGTCAAAAAATATTATTACATCAATTCACATCAAAAACTAATCCCCTTCAGACTTGACTCTGTCTATCATTTCTTCAATAATAATAATATAATATGGTCAGTACGAAAAAAAATCCTTTCTGCTAAAAACGTTCTGTCATCAAACAGGCCTACCACTTTCTCAGGTTAATGGAAAATAATAATTGGAAATTGTAACTACATCTCCAAATGATCAAGTAAAATGGGATTGATTTCCTGTTGAGAAAGAAAAAAAGATAGTGGGTTAAACCCTATCTAACCCAAACTAGAGGAAACGTGGGACGACTTCATTCATTTTGCTGAAATTGTTGGTTATGTGACCATCTAGTAACATTTAATGGAGTTGACAATATCAAAAGTAACCAAAATATAACTAAAATGAATAATATAATTTATTGCCGCAATAAGTATTGCGGCAATAAATTATAGGTCCGAAACCTTTTTCTGCAACTGCAATAATCATTGCAACAGCTGATCGAAGTGTTCCTACAGCGCAGGTGTGCAAGCAAAATTGCTTCTATACTTTCAAGACTTGCAAACTGTAAAGCCGCCCTTGAAAGTATTGCAGCATTTTTTCTTGCTCACATGCTATATGAACTATTAGATCGGCTGTTGCAATGATTAATGCAGTGGCAGAAAATGATTCCGGGTTCAATTCTTGATCCACTCGTTCACGAAACGTATACGTTGTTACTAGGCAAAGACCAATCAGATATGTCGTAGCTTAGCAACAGCGAATACGCAGAACTGCAAGTGATTCAAGAATAGCCCTCCAAACCTATAATTTATTGCTGCAATATATATTAGTGCAATTCTGGTGATAATTTAGGTAACTTTTGATATTGTCAACTCCATTAAATGTTACTAGATAGTCACCTAACCAACAATTTCAGAAAAAAAAATAAAGTTGTCCTATGTTGTCTCTAGTTTGGATTAGCCAGGGTTTAGGCCACCACCTTCTTTCCTTTTTACTATTCGAAGATGTAGGTACATTTTCGAATTAGTATTTACTATTAACCTGAAAAATTGGTTGGATGATAGAACTTTTTGGAGAAGAAGGATTCATATTTCCAAGAGTGAAGCATAATAACTGCCAGCAATAGAACTTGCTACACTGAATTGCAGCAATAAGTATTGTGAACTCTAAAGCGGGTCCTATACAAGGTCTCACACCTCAAATTATAACAATGGAATAACCACTTCAATTTTCAAAATAGTTTCAAGAAACCAGGAGTGTCTAATTCTAGTATGGGACTAATGTGTGGCCTAGTCTGAATACTTTCATACATAAATATAATATACAAAGTAGTGTTTCACTTACAAAAATGATGTGAATCTACTTTGAAAATGATAAAAAATACTACCACACATACCTAATGTTCAGCTTTTTTCAATTCCTCAAAATTGCATTCATTGGCTTGCTGGAATTTCATATTTCAAACATGTATTTTACACTTTGATTTGTCTCAGACACCAAGTCTAGTTCCGTAATGATAAAAATGAATGATAAGGATGTCATGATAAGGAATTGGATTGCTTTAAAGAATTTCTATTTGGGATTTATCTGGTATCAATGAAAAACTGTTCCATTTTTAATAGTGTGGTCACTTTCTGAAGGTATGCTGCAGGCACGAGGCATATTGCTGATGGAAATTGCGAAAACTTTACAAGAACTTAGCACTCACCTTCTTCTAGAAATCCTTGACCAGGGCCGAGATACACTGTAAGTAGATTGATTGCTGCTCACACTTACGAAAGACCTTCCACTTGAACTAGAATTGAAATGCGCCTTGATCTGAAAATAAAAGGAATCAAATACAATGGCGCAGTTAGAAATATAAACAAATGGAACAGGTTAAAATCATACCTGCTTAAAATGGTCTTCCTTCTGTTTGTTGACGCTGTCTACAGTGCGAGGATTTGCGTTGTTTGGCTTAGTGCTTGTATTTCCCATGAAAATATTCTTTTAGAGCATGGCAGTTTTTTGTACAGCTTAGATTCACCAACATTTCAATTTCTGTTGACCCCGAAATCAGGTAAATCCTTTGTACCTTGTACCACCCAAGTTTTGTTTTTTTTAGATGATTATTTCATTGATGACATACAAAATTACAATTTCACTTCAAAGGTGCCTTTTACCTTTTCATAGGTTTCATCGATTCTGTCTGTTTTAGACTGGATTCCGTATCCTGATTGGTGCAACGACAATTTATAGGTCAATTACACTTACTCTGTCAAACCTTTCTCGTATTCGAACGTATTCGTCTATCGTCTGTCTAGTGTCTATTTGTCTATTTCTCTCTGTCATTAATAAACCGGTCGTTAGTAAGAGGTAAGAGAGAAGGTGACAGACGAATACGTTTTGAATGCATAAGAGAATCGGTGCAAATGCCAGTTAGTAACTTAGGTATTTTTGTGGAGAGAAGTTTGATGATTTATTTTTTGGGCTTTCTTCTTCTCCGAATAAAAAATCAGAAATCGCAACTCCTATGAAGAAATTAAAATAAAAAAATCACAAACACCAGTATAAATAAGGCACTAAAAATACTTTTAGTGCTCTAGTATAACAAATAACAAGTTTGGTATACGATACGAATTGAGCAAGAAAAAGTGATTTCTTAAGGCCCAAATTTACCAAATCCGAAAACTTAGTTTAACAGCCATTGACTGAGTTCAAAGCCCTTTTTGCAATTTACCACGGGGTCACCTATTTCGTCATAATGTACAAAATAGAAATCGTAAAACGAAGAAATTACGCTATCATAACGCTACATAATAGAAATCGTAATTTATCATATAGTACAAAATAGAAACGTACAGTAACAGAACGCTACACTTTCATAACGTAATGTATCATAATGGACATATTCAGAACGTATTTCGTCATATCGTACCTTATCATATCGCTACAATATCAGAACATCAAAATATCATAACCGTACTTCATAGAATTCGTAACTCATTATAATGGTACAAAATCAGAAACGTTTTTTATCATAATCGTAAAGAATCAAAACGTATTGCGTCATAATTGTAAAGTATCAGAACGTACTCTATCATAATCTAATAGTACATGGGCTTGCTTACAATATTAATAAAAATATATGGTAATGGGATATCCGCTGTCATTTAGGAATCCAGGAGAGATCTGTGATCTTAAATATATTTGAAAAATTGAATAATAACATTATTTTTCACCTATTGTAGCTAATTTTTATATTTTGTATTCTTCAATATTCAAAAAAATGTTGCCTACCCTGATTCCTATATTGACATGACACTGTTGCCAGTCAAGCGGGCACTGCACTGTTATGTGTCTGTTTGATTCATTGTTATTATTCAATCTATTTAATTGTTGAAAAAGTTTATGCACTAAAATAAGACAGCGATGTTAAATCAAGTGTTAAAAAGATTGAATGGCTGGTGATTACCTACTTCTCTACATAAATCTGTGCGAGGAAAAACTGATATTGCCAGAATTATCACCTTGATGATTCTTTGCTCCTGATGCGAACAATTGTTTACTTTCACTCCAGAGTCGCGAAATTAGGTATATGAACTATTATGATGACCTAAGATTCCATATGTATCCTCTTACAAGTTTTAGTTTGGTTTCTATAAGTATTTTTTTCAGGTCCAAGTAAAATAGAGAAAGACTCCGTATTTCAACAAAAACATGTAGTAACACCTAAATACATCTGGACTATAAAAAGTTAACAATGGAGTGTATACTCAATAAAAACACGATATAAGGGCTGACAAGTGTGGGGTGTGTATTAAATCGCTGCAAAAAACTTGTGGTATTAGATGTAATATCTGTACAATATGGTTTCACATTGCTTGTGTGGGCTTAATTCAGGAATATATCAAATTGTATGAAGATGAATTGAAAAAAGCAGGTGGCAAAATATGAAATTGCAACTTGTGTTAAAGTGATGAGCGAGATGGATGTGATCCCAACGACCGTCCAGATTTACACCGAAGATGTTTTGACAGAACTAGAAAATATCATGAAAAAAACTGGAAAACATGGAAAATAATAACGAATAGACACATGATCAACAATTGAAAATCAACGAAGACTTACAACATGAAATAGTAATTATTCGAAGCTAGTTAAACGAGGTCAAAGAAGAGCTGAACAAGCAACAACAAAAACAAAGTATAGTGAACACAGTTTATCCTACAAGAAATAGGACAGCTCAATAGCAGGATAAATAACTGAATGATGTATAGTTTAGAAGAATCCATATCAGTTAATCCAGAAGATACAAATAAATTTTATCTATCCAAAAACAAGGAGATTCTCAATTTACTCTCAGTCGAGATAAATGACGAGAATATTGCAAGAATCACATTATGGGTTTCAATAGATCCAGTGCCAAAACATGTTCCACAAACGTCACATTTGATGGCTTAGAGAAAAAAACAAGCATTGAGACTTTCGAACAAACTCAAATCAGCACCTTACCGGATAAGCACTGACAGAACAAAGATGCAAATTGAACACTTCAAGAGGATGAAGGATGGACTGAAAACAAAAATCTTAAATGGTGAACCTAATCTAATACAATGGTCAACCGAGAAAAGTAAACTAAAATGGTAAACAGGAAAACAGGAGTACACCCCACTCTAGATTTATGGTTACAATATTGGAGGTTTGGAAACTAAATTTGAGGAGTTATTCAAAGCAGAAGCTTATATATCTATGATATAATCATCCTGATAGAAAGCATTAGCCTGTGACTTAGTTCTACCAAATAGTCATGAGAGTATGAAATACGATACTTATTACTATGATTTTAAAAATTATGATTTTAATGGCTTAAATAATTACTTTGCAGCAATTAACTGGGATATATTCTTGAATCTTGATATTGAATTAGCGGTTGAAAATTTTTATCAAATTTTCAATAATGCTGTAGCAAATTTTGTACCTTATCGTAGATTCAAATCATCAAATTATCCAGTGTGGTTTAATTCTGAATTGAAGTCATTGATTATAGATAAGAAAATAGCTCACAAAAGATTCAAAGAGACTAATGATAATAATGATTATAATATTTTTTGTGACTTGAGAACTTCCTGCAAAAATTTATCCAAATTATGTTATGATAACTATTACATTGGTATGGTTGATAATAACATCTCAACTAATCCCAGATATTTTTGGAACTATATCAATTCTTTGAAAAAAGATCATGGAATCCCTAACACTATGACATACAATGATGTAACAGCCAGCTGTGGCGCAGATATTGTGAATTTGTTTGCTGAACATTTTGGGAGTGTATATAGCAATATTGAGGTTGCTCACTATGAAAATTTCAATCCAGCTAATACTGTATCGATTCCCACATTGAAAATTAACCTTCTGGAAGTTTTCAATGGAATAATGAAATTGAAAGACAATCTGAGTTCTGGACCAGATGGGATTCCTTCATATGTACTGAAAAGGTGTGTTTATTCTTTGAGCAAACCGTTAGAAATTTTATTCAATTTATCACTGGAAAATCAAATATTTCCTACTACCTGGCGGAATAGTTTTGTCACGCCAGTTTTCAAAAATGGATCCAAGGAAGAAATTGGAAACTATAGACCAATAAGCAAACTTTCTGCTATACCAAAATTATTTGAACAACTCTTAGTGAGTCATATTTCTTTTTACTGTAAAAACTTAATTATTGAACAACAACATGGTTTTGTAGGTGGTAGATCAACAGTAACTAACTTATTACTTTATCAAAACGACATTGTCCTTGCACTAGAACAACATAGTCAAATTGATTCTGTTTATACTGACTTCAGTAAAGCCTTTGATAAAGTGAACCACAACTTATTAATCAACAAGTTGTCTGCCGTTGGCTTTCCGCCATGGTTAACAAAGTGGTTAAATAGCTATCTTGTCAATAGACATCAGTTAGTTAAAATTAAGAATTTTGTTTCCAATCCTGTCCTTGTCACATCAGGAGTTCCCCAGGGATCACACTTGGGTCCTCTGTTGTTTAATATTTTTATCAATGACATAGGTGCCAAGAAGATCTCAATTCCTTGCTAAAATGGTCTGAATCAAATGGTATGTTGTTAAATCCTGATAAATGTCAATGTATTACTTTTAGTAGAGCGAATTCCATAATCCAAAATGACTATCGTATTGATAATGAGATCATCAAAAGAGAATCGGTTGTTAAGGACCTTGGAGTATTATTTGATGAAAAACTTACATTTGTTCAGCATGTAAATTCAACTGTAAGCGGTGGATCTCGAAAACTAGGTTTTGTTCTTAGAAATACACAGAATTTGTCAATTCTTTCAACAAAAACATTATACATGTCACTCATATATTCTTGTCTCCAATATGCCTCTTCTGTCTGGAATCCTTATTACCAAATTCATATCCATCATCTTGAGCGTGTGCAAAACAGGTTTTTGAGATGTATTGCTTATAAAATGGGCTTATACCAGGGTACATACAATTATTCCCAGGTCTTGGAGTATATTTCGCTTAATACTCTAGAAACTAGTCGAAATCGATCTGATTTAATTTTACTATACAAATTAATTCATGGCATAACATCATGTCCAGAATGGTTGACACAAATTGGTTTAAGATTCCATAGAATACCAACACGAAATTGTGAACTATTTAGGATTCCCTATCACCATACTAATTATGGCTACAATAGCGGCATATCACGTATTTTGAGACTGGGTAATCTAGTTAATTCAAATGGTGTATGTATAACAGGTGTGAGTTTAGGTACCTTTAAAAAATCTCTTGATGGAGTAGCTACTCTGTGATACCTTGTGATATATATTAGTATATTATTATCTTTTTATGTATATAATTTTTTATATTTCTTCAGCTTTTTATTGTTTTTCATATCGTATATTGTCTATATTTTGTAAAGAGTGGTTTGCCCGTTTATTAAATAAATTAAATAAATAAAAAAGTTGGCTAGATTGTGACATTCCTGATGGTGAAATCAACTTAGACGCTTACAATATGTTTCTATGTGATCGTAGTGATAAAACAAGTTCGAAAATCAGAGGAGACAAAGTTTCAATTACCACTTGTTCATACTTTTCATATATTATATTTAATGCATAAAATTTGTTGACTTGCGAGTAGCTCTTTTGTTACTTCTGCCTTAACTTTGAAATTACATTAAGAAATTGTGTATGTACCCATTACCCACCTGAAGAACATATTTTTATAAATAAAAAAGACGTTTTTATTTTGTTTGTTTATTTTTCTATTGAAACCTAGTCCTCTCTAACCACAGTTCATATATGAACTGTAGCAGAAAATGTATGTTAGAAAAAAAATATTCCACACTAACAACTACCTTATTTAATTCTTATAAACCTATACACTAATACAAAAATTCACCCTCGAATTCACCTGACTAAATGTTGACTAAGAAATCAAATAAAAACTACTATCAGTAAAATCAAGAAATTATTCTCGCATCAATGTAGGTCATCCTCCTAAAAGCTCCTTATTCTTCCCCACAGTAAAAACCCCGTCATATGCTACTTGGTTAATTTCATCCATAGAATTGGTACTTTCTTCAATACCTTGTGATTTTTCTTCGTTTTCTATCAGTCTTATCTTTTTGATTTAAATTGAGGTGTGTGTAACTGTGTTTTAGTATACAGTGTGGTCCACTAAGTCTGCAACAAATGGGAAACTTTTTCATTATCGATTTCTCAGAAAATTTTATTCCTGACAAAAGTTGGTGCATGTTCCAAAACTATACCAAGTGTACCTGAAATGGCTTTATGACAATCACCATACAGGATAGGCCAAAAAATATAAATTTCGTTTAAGAGTAAAGTACCCTTATTTCAGAAAATATAGAAACTTATATTTCATTTACACCCTGTATTTTTTTGTTGACAATTGTAATGAAAATCTGTTGATATGTTAAAAAAAAAAAGATTGTTGTTGATGAATAAAAAATAATTTTGAAATAGACGTCAGACTTGTAGCAAATCAAAATATTCCTACCTACGTGTAGGCAACCAACAATTCACGGTTCTAACTGCTCGCGTATCACGGGCCTATCTGAGGTATTAGGGCAAAAAACCAAGTTGGGTTTTCTGCCGTATCTCGAGCATTCTTGTGACAGATCTTTCCAAGCGACGTTGATAGTGACTGTGCGGTGTTTTTGGTTTTTCATTGCTCAAACGCCGCGTTGCCGCGTATTGTCCTGTGCCTGCACCTCCATAGGTGGGTAAAACTAAACAACCCTATTATTTTGTGTATTAAACATTTTTTATTTTACCTCCATAGCCTCTATAGCTTTATTGTGATTACGCTACGTCTGCTCTCGTCTTTCCTGTGAAAATCATCACCTTTGCTATCATTAAACTGGATAACCATCAACCGTGGTTTTTATTCGGCAACCCACCCTGAAAAACCCTGAGATCCGGCGCAACTTGGCGACCAAACGAGGAGCCGAATAAATCATGGTTCTGGATAAATCACCATCGGGAGCAACAGCTTACTTCCTCAGATTCCGAGAAAACCGCGGAAATCAACCTCCCGAGGGACAGAGTTCCAGAAATCCGCCGCTTCAATCCCAGGTTCAAGGCGAACATCAACCCCAGCCCCGAGACGAACATCAACCACAATTTCGAGACGAACACCATCTCCAGGATCAAGGTGATACCTTGAACATATCAGGTAACCTAGGGAATAATTCTTATTTTCCGGGAGCTGCATCTCTGACTTTCACGTCGGCGAATTCATCCGCTGCTGGGTCCACAACGGCCGTATCATCATCAAACCCGTCTTTATTATGTCCGGCGGTATCAAATTGTGAAAATCAGAGGCTAAATTCGTTTCAGGCAGATGTAATTCAAAATTTTCCTCATAGATCGGAATATGCCAATCCGAGTACCCACCAACACCTTTTTCACGATCAGAGCAAAAAACAGATAGACAACGGTAGAACAGATTTGTTTTTGCCAACGTCTGGTACGACTAACACTTTTTATACACTGCCTGCCACAAGTTTAGCAACTTTGAATCCAAATGAATATTTTTCGAATAATTTTGGTTTATATAATGGTGCAACAGGTGTTTCTTCAGTTAATTGCCAAAATTTCAGACATATTCCAACTGTTAATTCGTCATCCAATAATAGGTTTCAAAATCAAATTTTTTGTGAAAATCGTGGAAATACTTATCTCTTACCCGAGTTGAAAGATGTAAGAGTTTTACCCACCTATGATAACGAGGGATAGTTGCACCCAATCGATTTTTTGGAAAATATTGAAACATATTTTGATATCCAGCACGTTCCGTTTTCACAATTGAAATTTTACATAAAAAATTTGCTTGGAAGGGCTGTCAAGGTTTGGTTCGACTGTTATAGTTATTTGTTTAATTCGTATCCTGAATTTAAAACAGCATTTTTGGAGCAGTATTGGGGTTCCACATTACAGCTTGGTATCAAGTTAAAATTAGAAGCGGGGAAATATCGGGAAGGAAATTTCGTTGACTATTTTAATTCTCAAGTTTCGTTGGCTAGACATTTGAAACCCACTTATACGCAACAGGAATTAATTGCAATTATCGCACGACATTTCCCTCCTAATATTTCGGCCACTTTGGTCGGAACTGATAACTTGTTATCGGCCTGTAATCGATTGAGACAGGCGGATTATTTCTTCAAAAATAATACGAACAGGTCCTTCTATTCACGAAATGATACAGATCATTCGAATATAAGTTCAGAAAACAGTTTACCCCAACAGACTTATAAAAATTTCAGACAGACCACTAATAAGATACCTTTTAGACATTCCGATAAGAAAAATATTTCCTCACTTTCACTTGAGGCTTCACCGGAGGAAAATGAGTCGGGAAACGAGTGAGTTTCCCACACATGAGTTACTCGTGTGTGGGAGCAGTGTTGATGAAGGAAAACCCAACCTTCACTTCTAACAACAAAAATAAATCAGATAGTCGGAATTCTTTTGTATATAATAATCCAGTGGAAGATTTACTTGACGAATGCGAATTTGACCACAGTTCAGTTGATACAAGGTGCCCAATTATTTTACTGAATATTTATGGTTTTCAATTTCCAGCAATGATAGATACAGGGAGTACAGTAACTGCCTGCTCCATTGAAGTTTGGGAACAGATATCTGATTTTCATAAAAATATACCGCATTTTCCTTGTAATGCCATTCGTGTTGTTGGTGCATTCAAGTCAAAATTTAGGAAGGTATTATCACAAGCCTACATAACTTTCCAGGCTGATAAGGAAACATTTGTACATGAATTCCTGTTGATTTCTGGCTTATTATATCCTATAATTATTGGAACAGATTTCTTGAGACTTCACAGTGCTTTGGTAGATCTTAAAAATAAAAAAAATATTCTTCAAAAAGAAAATAAAATTACATCCTTAAATGAAGTTGATGTTGATCACAAGTGGGCCAATCCCCCACCCATGAATGTAATTGCTATTATTAATAAAAATTATTCAGCCAAAGATGACATACCTTGCCACAGCCGAGTGCTGACTTATCTCAACAGTTGCAGGCTGCTCTCTCCTAGAATAACTCGCTGGGCATTAGCGTTGCAGGAATTTTCTTTTAATATCATACATGTTGAGGGAAGTAAAAATTACGTAGTCGATGCTCTCTCTAGGCATAGTTGTATCCGATTACCAACCCCTTCAGATAAATGTTTTCAAATTATGCAGCTTCGGCTTCCTGAAAACTTTCGGACGTCCTTAAAAAATATTGAAGGTCTCCAATGTTCGGATCTGAAACTGTCGGAAATTAGAAATAATATTCATAGTAACGAGGTCATCTCTAGGAGGTTTTTCATCCTCAAAAACATTTTATATAAGTACGGTCTAGATGAAAACGCTCTATTATGTATACCTGAATCACTCGTAAAAAATTGTATTGAGAGTTATCACTCTGCCTTCGGACATTTCGGAGTATATAAAACTCATGCTGCTATGAAAGATGAGGTTTACTTTCCGAACATGCAACGTCGGATAAAAAAATACATTAAGTCGTGTGACCTTTGCCAAAAGTCGAAAATATCTATCCTGCCGTGTCCACCTCAAGCCCAAATTATCCCAAATTCGAGTAAAGACCTAATTGCAATTGACTGCTTGGGCCCTTTAATCAAAAGCCGTGGAGGCGTGACTTATATTTTAGTTGTACTAAACGTCTTCACCAAACACGTGAAACTCTACCCTCTCAAAAAGGCGACTAGTCTCGCTATTATGAATCGGCTGACTCGGGAATACCTTCCGGTACATGGGCCTATTCAAAGAATGTTGCATGACAATGCAACGCAGTTTACCTCGAAACGTTGGAGGGATACTTTTCAAGACCTAGGGGTAAAGTTAATTTACATTTCTGTACGACACCCTTCTGCAAATCCAAGCGAACGGTGCATGAGAGAGATAGGTAGGATCATGCGAGCTTTTTGCCATGATCAGCAGTCCAAGTGGGGGACTCAGATAAGTATTTTTGAGGACTTCTTGAACTCGGTGGTGCACGAATCGACAGGATTCACTCCGAATGAGCTACAGATGGGTCTTGCAAAACCCAAATTGTTACCTGCTCATTTGTCACCTCCTTCGGAACAGCCGTCCCTATCACAAATGGACAAGCTCATTCTGGCAGAAGCTTCTCTTCGGTCTAAAGCTGCTCGACGTGCGCTTTTACATCCGGGTCGACCATATCACAAGTTCGAACCTCAAGATCTCGTCCTACTAAAAGCAAATAATGTTTCATCAGCTATCAAGTCGGAAACTAAAAAGCTTTTGTTGCTTTTTGAAGGCCCTTTTCGTATAAAGAAAAGAATCCATCAGGATACCTATATTTTAATGTGTGATGATGGACGTGAAAGAGGAATGTTTCACGCCAGTCATCTGAAACGTTATTGTGAGCCATCGTCAACGTAAAGTGTTTTTTGTATCTTTATTTTTATTAAACATAAATCATGTTATGGTGAGTCCCATGACGTTTGACTTTTTCCGTCAGTGGCACTCATAGATAGGGGGGCGAAGATGTAGCAAATCAAAATATTCCTACCTACGTGTAGGCAACCAACAATTCACGGTTCTAACTGCTCGCGTATCACGGGCCTATCTGAGGTATTAGGGCAAAAAACCAAGTTGGGTTTTCTGCCGTATCTCGAGCATTCTTGTGACAGATCTTTCCAAGCGACGTTGATAGTGACTGTGCGGTGTTTTTGGTTTTTCATTGCTCAAACGCCGCGTTGCCGCGTATTGTCCTGTGCCTGCACCTCCATAGGTGGGTAAAACTAAACAACCCTATTATTTTGTGTATTAAACATTTTTTATTTTACCTCCATAGCCTCTATAGCTTTATTGTGATTACGCTACGTCTGCTCTCGTCTTTCCTGTGAAAATCATCACCTTTGCTATCATTAAACTGGATAACCATCAACCGTGGTTTTTATTCGGCAACCCACCCTGAAAAACCCTGAGATCCGGCGCAGACTTTTCCTAAAAGAACAAAAACTCGTTCTTCGACTCGGATTAAAGCATAATTTGCAGGTATTCAAATAACATTTATTTAACCAAAAAGATCCCTACACTACTCTTTTAGCTAAATTAGTGTTTCCGATAAGATGGGATTTTTATTCACCTCAATAATTACAGAATGTTTATGAAACAGTTTCAAAAAAGTCTATGTAGGAACGGCATATACATTAAAGAACTTGAATGAACATTCAGATACACAACATACCTGTGAGTTAGATATTTTTGATACTACAGAGTGTATAATTTGATAAATCACATTCTGTTAATCATTCTGGAAAATATTATATTGATAAAAAAACAAATATTCACAAAGAGGCCTAGTCCAGTGTAACTTCACAACTTGACCATTAACAAAAAAAAAATTGTGGCCAGAAAAAATAACATTTGAAAAAAAGGATCTCAATTGGAATACCAATATCTAAATCACAGAAATCCAGGAGATCTGTGAGCTAAAAGTATGTTCATTTAATGTGAAAATGTCTGAAATATTTTGAGTACAAAAAAAGTCACCATAGAAAATGTCAATTTGTCTGACTCTGATATTTGATAATATGAATATCTGGTATACTATATAGAAAAGTGCTTATATTTCAACAGCACACATTTTTTGAAACAATTTAAAAAAAATGGAATACTATACCTATAGAGTGCGGAAGAGCACATTGAATCCGTTTTTTTGGCTTTGGTTTTTTTGGGAATTTTTGAAAAGTCAAGTCATTGAGCTATTCTATAGATCTACAACTCTGCCACAAGCCATTTTTCCATATGATTGGTGCAAGATCCTAATAGTGAATAAGTTCAATGCAATACTCCTTGAAACAAAATCTGTCATGAAGCATTGAAATCTTTTTTCTTCATGTGCCGTTTATTATAATTAGTAAGCAAATATCAGTTGATAACCTACTGAACATTTGTACAGACACTTCGAGTACATTTTTTATGAAAGTGCTTTCATTGAGAAAAAAATTAATACAAATTATGAAACAACAACAAAAATTAATTGGTGATCCGGGGCGACTTGATTGATTCTAGTGGCACATTTTCTTTTTCGGCTGCAGGAAAATCCAGAAAAACCTGCAGCACCACATCACCTGAAAATCTTGATCTGCCAATGTCCTCTCTTTCATAGAATAATATGTAGGGTGTCTCCTGAGGCTTCAATAAATCCAAGATATCGCCAGAATATTTAGTGACACAACTATCGTTAAACTTAAACCAGTCCGTTTCGTTTTTGACCAATGAGTAATAATGGTCAGATTCAATGCCAGAACCACAGCGAACAATGACTGCATGAAGATTATAATAGTGGTCTGCTAGATTGAAGTGTTCATCTATTTTGAATCTTCGTAAGAGTTTGGTGCTCCCTCCAGAGATTGAATCATGTTTGAAGGGCATCAGTGTTATTATTAGATTGACTGGTGCCTCAGCTATACTTGTTGTCTTATAACGGTAAGTCAGTTTGGCACATATTTGGTAATACAGTTGACGATCACCTGTTAAAAGTTCTTTCTTGAGATGCTTTGCAAGGATTGGTTATCAGTCTTATTGGGAAACGCCACTTGAAGTTCCAGAAAGTCACAAACGTTTTTGCCACCTCTTGTACATGTACTACAACGTAAAAAAGTGAGGATTTTTCCAACAAAAGTTCTAGAAACACAAGACAAGATGGACTGTACGGAATCATTCAATCCAGAGCGGTCAGGAGTATTGATTTTGCTATTTTCCTGCTCACAAAGAGTATTCAACAAGAATTTGTTGTCCTAAAGAGTATGTAGTGGACTTCAAAGACTCCAGGAAATCAGTTGGTGGGAAAGATGATACATTCTTTCGAAACTTCAGCTGTATGAACAGGTCTTTGAGTTTGGTGAATAAAGTAGGAAACGTTCTCGTTCATCGTTAAAACCTTGTTCTTGAAAGTCTTCGTTATGAACAACACTTGTAAAATGTCACCCCTTTTTCTCATTGTTTCACTTGGTGCTCGCCATTTCAATATTGGAATTGTATCTTCAGGATTCAGGAAAAGAACACCATCCGATTTCTGACGTGGATTCTTGTTGATTATCATTGTCATTGTCATTAACCTGCAAAAAATATATTTTGAATTATTTAAAACTCTTGTATTGAAAGGTAAAAGGAATCAGAGAAACTCATGTAAATATTACATGCTATGGTGCTAATTGATTAACACATTCAACATTCTTGAATTTATTTTTGAAGAATCCTTTGACACGTTCAACTGAAATGAATTTTTATTTGTTAACCTCGTGCAGATACTTACGAATCATGTGTTTCTTGAAGAATTACGTCCCACCGATATTTTTAATTAATTTGAAATTTGTTAGCATTTTTGCATTACTTTTTTTTATCTTTATAGGGATTTGGTATGATGACATAAAAAGTATCAAGTTTTTGACAGCGGTGCGGCATTTCTTTCTGGTGTGAATAAAACAGAGAAATCAATAACCGCTGATTCCAAAATCAATCGAGGACTCGAGGACGGCTTAGCCCCTTCGAATTAGTCTATTTTCATTGCACGTTGCCAAAATTATTAAGATTCTAACGTCAGCCCATATATTAAATTTTGAATGCGCGCGCATCCAAATTATGATAGATTACGATTCTGATAGAATCCATTATGATATTATACGAATTCTATGGTTTACGATTTCTATCCTGTACGATTCTGATGGTGTCCCGTTATGATTAGAGCACTAAAAGTTTTTAGTGCCTTATTATGATATATTACTAATATGATTTTGTCACGTTTCTATCGAATACGTTATGATAAAATACGTTATGACGAAGTACGTTCTCGGTAGTGTAGTGGTTAGCATATCTGCCTATCAAGCGGAAGGCCGGGGTTCGAATCCTCGCCGGGCCACCGTGATGGGTAATCGCACATTAAAAGGTAAGGCCTCGTTGATCCATTGCTCGCACAAGTTTCGACTTCTGAGGGTTGACGTTCGTCAGCTGGTTAACGGAAACGAACAATGTACGTAACAACGTTGGTATATAGGAGGAAGGTTACGAAATGTCATCATATCGATCCCTCCATATTGCGGGGGCGTCAATGAGGTTAAGGTTAAATTCCACGATATACTAATATGCAAGTGGACTTCAGTTTCTGGTATCTGATTGGTAGATAACAACAGATAGCGAAAAGAAAATACCTGCTTTCCTAATAAGATCTATGAATATTCGAGTATATTGAAAATCTGGTGATCAATACTGAATGTCAGTTGAGAAAAAGTGTGGATATACTCTTCGTATTTGTGTTTGGTCTGACAGATAATTCAACTCGATTTGATCGCGATATATGTGAAAATTGAAAACGAAAGCAAATGAAAAATTGGTGACTTTGTAATGGTTGGTGAAAATCCGAAAGGAATACCTGTGTTTTAAAAAAAATGGGACTGTTCCTCATGCAGCAAGAAAGTTTGCCAGAGTGATAATTAATCCTATATGAAATGGAAAGTATTTAGGTTAACCAGTCGTTCAAGGATCTTTTTCCGAGGCCAAGAAAATGTTTGAGCTCTGTATTATACTTTGAACGTTATCTACGCCTTCTAATGTATAGTGTTGAATTCATATAGGAATCCAAATGAACTTATGAACAAGTTGCCTCCTCAAAGATATCGTTTTATAATCATGCAACCAATTGTGATATAGTCCATTCATACAAAATGAGTACCATTATTATTCGTGAATGAAATCATGTAGTGTATTTGTATTACTGAAGAAACTGATGTAATTATTTAAATGTGACATAGGATTATGCAGCAATTTTAAGTAATAAGAGATGGGCAGAATTACCCAAATTTATTAGGACTAGTGCTTAAACGTTCCTACTGAAAAGTGAAGGCTGAACTTCAAAACTGCTGCATAAATCATTAGTTGTCAGTTTCTGATATATTCAATATATGAAAAAAAATCAAGTATTATCAATTGAATTGTAGCAATGGGAAGGTATAGAGAAATTCCTCTCGCATTCCTCAAGTCACTCGTGACTTAGGTTGGTCCTCTCCTGTTATTTCGCAATCATTTTCATAAAAGTGCTCCGAGAATATTCTAGAATAATTTGCCGAAATCCACGTATCGGATTTATTACAAAATGCTATCCACTCCTCGCTTAATAGCGTTCCCCGAGTGTGTTCAAACAGCCCGTTACACAGCACTTATTTCCCGGTATAATGAATAATCAAAAAGTTTTTTATACAACACAATAACTAAAACGAACAAACACCCAAGAAAAAACACCAACAACTTATCGTAATAGAAACACTAGTAAAATATTACTCTAAGAAACTCCTTACACCAATGAAAATTGAACAAACGACTCAAAATACTTGAAAAATGATTCCCTAAACTCCACAAAGACAAGACAGAATACACAACGCATTGCAGGTTCAGGTATGCTGTGTGAGCCACCTCAACTGTGACAACGTGACAGCGCAATAAATCTTTTACTTTCACAACAGAGTAACAAAGACACCAAGATACAGAGACAATCAGGAATCAGCCACATAAAAAATATAAGTTTGTGTGTTCTGTGACAATTTCTTCGCCCTTTTTGTGTTTATCTTTGGTTCTATGGGGTTATGCCACCTATAGAGATTTTTAATTTACTCCAGAACTGCCAACTTCGATTTCCCCAAACCCTGCCCCTAGCCTCAGGTACCCCTTTGCCAATAAACTCGTGACATTTCGTAACTTTCCTATATATGAACGTTGGTACGTAATGATAGTATACGTTTCTATAAAGTACGATTCTGATATTATACCATTATGACGCATTACGATTTCTAACATGTAGCGTTATGATATGGTGTATTATGATGCAATGTATGGACCCATTTACCACTGCTTCATTGATCGCGCTCAAAGATAATCTGAGTTCAAGTCTTGACTGAGAAAATTTGGCCAGTTAACTGCGTTGAGCTTAGTTTTTACCTCTCTAGAACACATGAAATTATGAGATGAGTTCTGTGTCCCTACGATGACAGGAGTTAACTAATCTCTGTTGTGCTATATAATTATATTATACCTCTTTCAACAATTCCAACCTCTGTTTAATATATAATCCTGCATGGTCAATGGACATCAAGAGAAGTGACCCGACTTTTCAACAACCACTGGGAATATTGTGATTTTGAATATTGTGTCTGTTTGACAATACTTCTAGATGGGGGCGAGGCAAAGCTTGTACAAATTCGTATTCGAGGACAATGATAGGGATAATGAATTAGTGGTTATAATAGAACTCGGTGGATGAGAGAAAGAAAAGACCACTTTCAAACCTTGGACGATACAGATTTCGTAACTAAATACCGACTCTCAAAAAGTACCGCGAATTGAATTCAAAACTGACAAGTGAGTATTTCTGTTGTTATCGAGTGTTTTCTGTCGTCTAATGTCAATTTTCTGTCAATCATTGACGATGTGTGTGATGATGTGCAAGAATAATTTCTCATCTTCCTCAATTTTTTTTTCTCTACATTCTACTGTTTCAATATGAAGATTTGCACGCTTTCGTTCCTGGGAAGAACACTATCACAAGTTTAATCAATAACTTTATGAAAACAACGAGTATTGGGTAAGGCATAATACGAATTGTATCATACCTGTGAACGAGTACACCTCTTCTCTCCTAGCAAAACCCCTCTGGTTGGGTAGGCTATGTGTGAAATAACTCTCCTAGTTGTATTATGAATCTTCTTTTTGGAATCATTCTTGAGTAAATGAATGATCTGTAGATCTTTCTGATGTAATAGTTTCTCCCATTATTTTAAATCATCTATTTGCGATAGAAAATAAGCGATACGCCCCCTATCGACTTTTGCGGGAAAACTAGGTTAGATCGCCATACTCAAGTTGGCATGTGTTTTGTCTTTATATGGGGCTATTATGTTCACTTTACAGTCATTTTGGATTTATATGAGTTTTGTGTGTGTTTGAGCTTTAATTTGTGGAGATTTTCAAGAAATTCGGAAATATTCCAATGAAATAATTGGATGGTTTGCTGCTTTTCATTCATTGTGAGAGTACATTTATTTTCGTCGTTTTTTAGTTCTGGATATAAACCAGTAAATCTTTGATACAATCTCTACGGTATGGGTGATAATGTATAAGGAAAAGAATCACATCAACCAGTTTATTATTGCTTGAATACATTGAATAAATTTTGTACTCAAGTGATAGAAGTGAATTTTTCCAGCTGAAAGATTTAATTTTCAATTATTTCAGGTGTGCATCAATCATTGAATTATGCAATATTCCTTTAGAGAGCCCGACTTGATAGCAAACACTCATGAATCCAAGTCTCATCTGGAAACAACCTCGGGGGTTTCGAATTTTAGAATGTTTTGATAATGAAAAACCTTCGAATTTGTTCAATGAAATGTTCTTAAAGTATTCAACTGTCGATTGAGTCACTTCCCAGACAGAAATTAATGAGAAATTGAAAATTTCACAAAAAAAAAAGAACACGAGAACATCGAAGCTCCATATATACACATGCAAATGTAAACAAGACAAATAAGACAATATAACCATGGACAGTTCCGCGTTTCTCCGCGCTATCGCTGCCATCTTATTTCCTATCGCGAATTTCATTGGTGATGAAAATATTGGAATCTCTCTCTCTCTCTCATACTTTTATTGGCCGTTGCTTCCTAGATGGTGCATTTGGGGCCAGCTCAATACTGGGATTGCAGTAGTCTGACTCTAGGTCATCCTGCAATCCAATCAAATAAGGTCAAATTGCGTGTATCTGTGTGTATGTGTTGCGTGTAAATGTGTGTAGTCAGGCTTGTTACTAACTCCCTACGCCTCACTCAGGAGTAGCATGGTTATTCGCGGACCCGTCAACCATGAAACGTGGCAGGAGTCATTCGCCAACACGACAGAGAAATTCTTATAAAGAAAAATCTGTGCCCCGTTGGGGAAGCGAACCCGAAATATTGGAATCTGATCCCACTTATTGAAATGTCGATTTTACGTTGGACAATGTTACCAGCTTGTGCGGCACTATAGAACTCAGTTCAATTGAACTTGGTTTTCGTCAGATTTGATTTGGCAGGGAGTAGCCGTTTCAGATAAACTCTCTCTTCCTATTTTGATTGAATCAAACGTCTTTGAATGATATACACGTAGAAAAGAGAATGTTTATAATTTTTTTATTTTACTCATTTCATAGGAGTTATGATTTTTATTTTTTGATTCGGAGAAGAATAAAGCCCAAAAAAATAATTCCTCAAACGACTCTTGTCTTGTATTCACCCACAGATTAGTAACCAACTCACAAGGTTAACGTTAACATAAAAAGTATGAAAACACTAAAAACTGTAATAGTCGCTCAAAAATTTTTACGGTTTGGGATTTTCAAACATCGACAAATTCCTAACCTTGATAGACCAGATGAAGCAATTGGACCATCCTAGTAACGGTTTGCCTGTAAGGCTAGAAATTCTTACAGTGATGAGGCATAGCATGATAAGTATGGTAACCATCACCTGTCACCTGGTACTCATGAGCCCTGAACGACTACCCCTATATTTTTGAAAGTGAACAAAAAAGGTAAAAATCACATTAATTGTGGAGTTTAAAAATAATTGACAGACGTTTGCGATGAGCACAAGCAGTACAGCTCATCCATTTCAGGTTGGCACGGTAGCTCTGCCTGTCCAGTTGCGCACAGGAACATTTTTGTAAAAAGACGTGACAAAAGCAGGAAAAAATCGGCTCCAGAGGACTGGCTGATCAAACGGCAACGGGACCGATTATGAAAAATAAAATTATACTTCGAAGTGACACAGGATTGATTTCACGTACTATTTTCGTGATACACACAGAGCATCATTTCGAGAATGCTTGAAAGTTTGCGTTTCACTCTTAAATAATATTACGTTTTGCTGAACGTTACCACTGAATATATAATGGAGAAATATGAGATATTTTTATATTCTTACATTGAAAACCGTATTCAAACATATATTCGAAAGCAAGTGTCTTTGTGAAATTATTGTAAAAAGGGTCGCCAAAATGCAATATCATAGGACTTCATCCCGGCGGACATATTCCCTCCAACTTGAAACAGCAACAAAAAACCGATGTACATATTGCTGACGGACAAAAAGGAAGAAGAAATATGCCCGTTGTCCGAACTCCAGAAGGCCATAATCATGTCCATCAGCAATATGTCCCGCTGATTTAAGGCCGGGCGGAAATATGTCCGTCGAGCGTCTGGTTAAAGTCCGAACACTATCTTTGACACCATGCCATATCGTTTCACTTCAATCGGAGATTTTCGTTTAGTGTCGTTTTGAGAGTCCTGTCTGAAATTAATCTTATATTATTTGAAGGTTGCAGAGATTAGAAAAATAAATCGTTAAATTGCTTGTAATAACTTAAAGTGATGGGGAATGGATTTTTTGTGGTCCCAATATGCTCGATCACAGTCTTAACCCTTTAGTGCCCGACGGTACTTCTGAGTACCACCAATTTCTACACTTCCTAAGTCTGCATTCCTACTAAACAGAGGCTCTGCGGCCTGACGGTATATTGAAGTACCGTCTTATGAACCAATAGGGGTAGAGCGAACATTTAAAACGCACTTTGCAAGTATTCCACGGTCAGTTGTATGTTGTGGTCCCAAGTAGATGGTAGCGATTTCGGTTCATCATTTTATTGTCGTTATTGCAGTTGTTTTATTTTATTTTACTGTTGTTTTATGGCATATAGAGGTGCTGGCATCCATACTAAGTACGTTTATACTATGATAATGTATTTTCAATAATTTTTCATACTAGATAAAACTCATTTTCTCGTAGTACTGAGAAGTACCGTCAGGAAATATGGATGGCAAAAAAATTTGATTGTTGTATACAAAACCATTATCTGCAAATGAGTTACAGGACATTGCAGATGGTATCCTTACTGAAGATTTGCCCCTTGATAATAATTTGTTGACAGATGAAGATGAAAGTGACTACCGAGGATGTGAATCTTGATTTGGAAAATGCTTTTGTAGATTCCATTCTGTCAAGCTGTCTAAGGCGCGGTCCTATTCAGTTTGGCTTTTTCACTGCTGGTTCGAACCACGGTCGGGGCAGAATTTTTCTGGCCGGCTCGGTGCGATAGATTGTTAGTTGCCTAGATACCAATCCTGGTAGGTGGGATATATGTAATGAATACACCAACCGACTTGGTAACAGTGTGCATGGGTTCTTCAGGGTTCTTCTACGCTACCATAAAAAAATCAGTAAGACGCCACCAAAGCGCTTCGGCACCCAAAAACAATTAGCCGACCCTTGCCCGCACAAGGCTCTGCCTTCTGGGTGCACTCGAAAGAGTGTTGATGAAGGGAGAGAGAAATGACAGCAGAAAATTGTTGTGAAATTGATGATGCTTTCAAAGTTCCTCAACCATCCTGTTCATACTTTATTCCATCATCAGACGTCTTCTTGAGTTGATGACGTTAGACATGGAAATCGTGGTGCTCATTGGGTAGTGTTGGGAAATATTCAGAAAATATGCAAAATGTGCAGTTTACGTGCAATACAATTAGGTTGCAATCACAATAAGAATTGCTTTCTGGAATATAACGCGATAGATTAGATGATACAGGTGTCATTCATTTACTCAGTGTTGCATGATATTATTTCAGGTATCAATATCGTTGAAAATATTTGATAGAAAATGAAACAAACATTATTCAAGTCCCTATTAAAATCGCACTGTATATTATAGCCACTATTCCTGACGGTACTCAAAAGTCCATTTTTTTGATTTTTTTCAAAATTGAGAATGAAATTTTGAAAAAATTCAGTAAGCTTTTTGAAGCCTTCAGCAAACGTGAATTCCAAAAAACAATTATATTTTCAGGTTGTTTCAATATCCGGGCACTAAAGGGTTAAGCTGGGTATTTTTGTTATGATTCCAGTATCTGGAACGGTGTTGTCACTCAATCAAAAATCGAAGTAGACCTCCGGTAACTATCTTACTATCCTTCTTCGTCGAGTCGCCAAAATTAATATATGAAATATTCTGAGGTAAAATTAAAGGAGGGAAAAATAAGATAATAATATTCCAGTTCATAGTGGATTATGTAAGTACAATGGTGTCTTATTCAGATCATAGATTTCTGAGTGACAATCGATGGTTCTTAGATAAGCGGCAACAGCTGTTTCTGTATAGTTGTCATTCATGAACATATTTTGACAGTTAAATAATTTTTATTGTGTGTTTATGGAGTATTATAGGTTACGGCCAGGGTTGCGATTAGTGGCACAATTGTGCCAAAAGGGGCACAATTCAACGAGCCAGGCACAATGGTAAAAATGGGCACAATAGACGAGTTCCTCACAAGTTGCCAACTTACAAAATTCGTCGAAAAGGTCTGCCTCTCCAATTTTCATTATTTTAAGATAGTTGTGTAGAGAATCAAAAATTATATACGGTAGATTGTTTACTTTGAGTCAGAAAGCCTTTATTAAGTTTTTATATCACTTATGTCAATCATAGATTTTTTGTCTAAAAATAGGAACTGTTGGTAACGCAATTCCATGACAAAACATTTTCATTTTCCGTAACTGGCGATTGATTCAAAATAAATTCGAGATTGAACTAGAAAGTGAGGTTATTTATTATTAGGCATTCCAGATACTTGTCAAAAATGTCAAATAAACCGAAATGAACCAATCGGCGGCATCTGCCCCCCAGGAACTTTCGTTTGTTTTCTTTTTTATAAGTGTGTGATTGGTTAGAACTGGTATTTGCCCCCCAGACATAACCTGATCTGGAATGCCTAATTGTTATGGGGATAGAAACTTTTTCCCCGAATTTTTTCCACGTGAAATTCCTACTGACGATCAATACTAGTCAATAATGTCAATCACAATCATCTTGGTGTAAAAACCGAATGAAACCACAATAAAACCTAAGTAGATGGAGGCTTCAAGATCAATCATAATAATGAGTCGTCTTATTTCAGGAATTATGAACTATAAAATGGGGGTTCAGACCTCAAGAGTGTTAGATATGTATCGATGAAAATAGAGATTGGAAATAAGCGATTTTTCATGTTTGTGTCTCAACAAAGTTCTTCTCGGAAGACATTGTTGAAAATATAAGCTATGGCTATTGATCTTTAGGATGCTGAATAAGAAGAGTTATCTACTAATTATTTTTCTATTAATTTTTGCCAATGAACCTGCTAGTATAAAAACATGTTTTTTTATATATTATATTTAGAACCCTGCTTTTTCTCTCTAACGCAGACCCTTGGTGTGCAGTACGCAGATCTCCCAGTGGTCATGGTTATTTCTGTGTACTGTAGTCTTATAATACAAATCTCACACATCTTAATTATTAAGATGAATGTGAATACACTTTGTCTTGATTAAATAGTTGGCATAGTAACTTCATAATCTTCTTTCGCCTATATCTTGAGGTGAAATTTTCTTTCTGCCTTTCTAAGAGTATGTACCACTCCAACAATCTTTGCATCATAAAAATTTTGAATTGTTGCAGATAAACTTCCCCTGCTTGTCATTTCGAACACCTTAATTTAAGGCCATTAAAAATTGGTATTAGGTAGGGATATGTTTACTGTCTGCAGTCCCAGTCGACTTCCATGCTGAACACTGAATGGTGATACATTAATGGTGAAAATCTCTGCTTCATTTTCCCTTTTCAAAAAGACAAGCATATCTCATTCTCTCATTTCACCTTTTCCACAACCATTAATCATACATTTTTGATAGCTCCAAGAATAAAATGTAGAGCCTGTTCAATCATCTTTTCTGTAGCATTGTATAAACCCGGATTCCTTTCGAACAGTTTCATAGTTTTTCTTCTCGTCCCACAGGAATCACGTTCATTATACAAAAGGATTTTTTTCAAGTGGTTATTACATGAACAGCATCCATCAAAATTTCTCTAGCTCTTGCACAAGTAGGTACAACAAACAATGCAGTGTATTAATTCCAAAGATTTAGCAATGTTGATATGTTCTTTATTGGTGAAAGGAATGCCTTGTCGTGTCTGAATGTTAAAATACTCATATCTTAAAACAACCTCGTCTCATACCTAAAAACACATTAGGTATTGTAAAGAAAACAATAATTCAATCTACCTACCTACAACCTACATTCTCATTCAACAAGAGCATCATATAAACAATATGCATGACGAATGTGGATAATCAGGGAAAATTCGTAAACATTCAAGCACAAATTACTTAATATTGCAAAAAAAAATAAACACAAAAATATCAGGTTATGTTACAAGAAGCACCATCAATGTTTTTGTCATGGAATTGCGTTACCAACAGTTCCTATTTTTAGACAAAAAATCTATGATTGACATAAGTGATATAAAAACTTTATAAAGGCTTTCTGACTCAAAGTAAACGAACCAGCGTATATAATTTTTGATTCTCTACACAACTATCTTAAAATAATCAAAATTGGAGAGGCAGACCTTTTCGACGAATTTTATAAGTTGGCAACTTGTGAGGAACTCGTCTATTCCGTCATGATCAAAAAAAGTCATCGATATTGATTGAAGTGACAGTTTTCACAGGGGTACTTTGTGTTCTATGAGAACGGAATGCAAAATGGAAAAATCTAAGTAAAAAATTATGTGATCTGTGAATTCTATTCTGCGAAGTGTCTTAAAAAAACAGAAATACGAAATACTGAAATACTACACTTTTGCTGGCAAATGTGTTCCTGTGAATATATGATCTTGAAAATTTGAAACTTCAAACACAAAGCACATGTTCTGTAATTTGAAAAAGGTTTGAAATTCGAGAGAGAGAATATTGAACATGAACAGGCTATAAAGCACGGTTTTTTCCTAGTATATCAATGATAATTTGAGAAATGGATAAGTGAGTATCAGGGTGACGTGAGAAAGACAAAAGCAAAATAATGAAACTGAAAAAAAAGACTATAAAACTAGTTTCATGTTGTGCGCAGGCGCAGACCAAAGACATTTTAGTTATCAAAATAACCTATTATTAGCGGTAAGGTTAACAGAGGCGTAGTTTGTTGTCTTTTCGAGGGTGATGATTTATCAGTGGCAATATGTTTATGATAAATAAACTCGGAGATAAAATCATGGGTTGAACTGAGTATGTGATGTACTTACAGTAATGATGAAGTAGGTACTTCATCATTACTGTAAGTACATCACATACTCAGTTCAACCTATGATTTTATCTCATTATTTTATCCCGAGAAATGCATAGATGACAGTACATAATAACCAATGTTCATCCATGCTGAAGCAAAACTCCATGGCTCTGGTTACGTTCTGTATGAACATCTCTGATAGCTAAAATGGAATGTAGCCAGAGGAGAAACAGCAGTTGCCCAAGATCATTTAGAACTTTTTTCGGAGCACTTAGAGCAAAGGTGGATTCAACAATAATAATCCAACTGCAAGATAGTTTGAGGCTGCCTATAAACGGCTTCTGGTACTACCTGAAATTTTTGCATCGGAAACAGGTAACTAACTCCAGGAGTATAGATAATAATTCAGTTTCATCATGTGGAAGTCGTGGGATGACACACAATGATAATGGCCATGACTTTCGAGACACAAACAAATATAAATATTTTGAAACTAGTCTCTACTTGGGTTTTGATCAGTACTCATACTATCCCTCGTCTGTCATGAATTTAACAACATTTACTCGGGACATAGTCTCATATATTTCAGGGTTTGTTATGAGGTATTTGAAACCATGTATCACCTGTCTGAACTGTCATCAAGTTTTAGAGATGAATGCACCATTTTCTCAACTCCAAAAAAGAAAAAGATACGGCAACCTCATATATAAATGCTTCCGCCTAGTTATTGAAGTGATTCAGGCAGTTGAGCAGTATTTTGGATATTTTCACAAGACTATGAAGATTTTCAACAGAAAAATATTTTTGATACATTGATCAACAACACTATGAGAGTCAATATTTTAATTATTTCGTGTCTCACCTTTACGACAGGATCATCTCCTGTTGCTGGACGTTCTTCAAAATAATAAAAATGATAGTGCAGAATATTTCAAAATCAGAACCCATCACGAGACAACAAAAATGTCAGAATCACATCTCAGACAAAGAATAAAAAGCATCAAAACAAAAGCTATTTCATTTCGTAATGAATAAAGAATGCAAAAGCTCTTTCATAGCGTTTCATTGTCCTTTTACCGATTTGCAAACAAGATGTGTTTCGACAACTATCCGATATCACTCTTTTTCTGTTGATATGCGCTCTAGGTTGGCAAAATGCTTGTCGAGTGCAAGTATTTTGAGTTCGTGTTGACATATATTTACTTTTAAAATCAAAGACTCCACTCATACTTATAAGTGCAGAATCCACTGAATTTTTGCAATCTGGTAATCATTTTGTTTCATTTTCTCTATGCATATAGAATTGGTGATAAATACATTTTTTATGATCGACCTTTGTTACTATGTATGTTATATGAAAAAGTACAATGGCTCTTTATCCAGAAGTACGTCGTAGGAATTGCGCAGTTATACCGCATGTCCTACTTTTAACCTTGGATTCAGCATATCCAGCAGACCTTGGACCACCATTCCAGGAACTCAGAACAAAGGAAGCTAAGTGGGGAAAATCTATAAAAGAAGAGGATTCCAGAGCTCCAGTGTTCATTTGATTTTGACAAAAACAAATGTATCCAATTTTGAAATAAATGTATTAATCATTTTTAATTTTTTTTAAAAATATCTCATAGCAAATTGAGATATAACAATTGGCGCAGTCGTGCGGATTTCTAAAACGTAGAAGTCAACCGGATTTCTCCAAGTAGTGCTCCTACGGTGATCTCCAGATCTTAAAGAAAAAAGAACCACGAGCAAGCCCAGTGAGCGGACGGTCTCTTCAACGCTGAGGGAACACGTGTAAGTCGTCAACCGCTACTCACCCCAGTGGAGCAACGCTTATGAAGTAGGATTTCATCCGTCGCAAAGGGAACGACTCGAAAAGCAACGTAGAATTAAGAAGAAAGAAAAGCAACGTAGATTTAAGAAAAAAGAAAACTCCAAACCAGCCTTGAATTCCTGTGGATAAGGAACACCTAGTGAAACCCCTGGCAGCAATTCAAGACACCCATCGTCAACCACTCTGTTGAATCTCCCTGTGGATAGGAACACCTAGTGATGCCCCTGGCAGAGACATTCAACAAACAAACAAGCATCAAACGTAAGTGACTTTGATTGATCATCTTTCCATTGATTGTATTTTTCAAAGTTCTCTTATTCATTCCCATTTTCATCCATTCCACCAATTATTTATTTTCTCCTTACAACAAGTGAAGAAAATAAAAAATAAAAAATTCTTCATACAGCTGAAGAATAAAATAATTTACATCGATACTTCTTCATACAGCTGAAGAGAAAGAAAGAAGAAAATGCCTGAAAATCCACCTGAAATCGAACCATACAAACTTTCAGAATTATTTTCACTAATACCTGATTTCGATGGCGACAGTATTCTTCTAAATACATTTTTGAATGCATGCGACCAAGCTTACCATCTGGCAACGAATGATCAAAAATGTCTATTGATAACTCATTTCAAAAATCGACTAAAAGGAAAAGCAGCAGTACTAGTAAATTCTCAAAATCCAATAACGTATACTGCTATAAAACAATTATTGAACACTCATTTTGGTGATACCCGAGACTTAAATTCTCTCATACAAGATCTCCAAAGAATGCGACAATCGAATGGTGAGACAGGTATAGCTTTCCATTCACGACTCCAAACACATAACGCAAAAATGGTAGCCTGTGTGAATAAATCTGGTCTTACTGCAGATCAGAAAGAGGCGCAAATATCCCTAATAAATAATATGACTCTCAATACATTATTAACCGGATTAGAACCACGGATAGGACAAATAATAAGAGCCAGCAATCCATATACAATGGCAGATGCAGCTCAAAGAATCAAACGAGAAATTCAACTTTCATATTTTGAATCACAAAAAATTCAAAGATCACATCCCAGCTTTACTCAAAAACCAAAACCAAATCTAAATCAATCATACCAACAACAATCTTTTCGACCCAGACCTCCAATGAATTTTCAACAACGACCCAATTTCCAAAATCAACCAAATTTCCAACAACGACCCAATTTCTCAAGTCAATATCGACCAAATTTTCAAAACCAACCTCGTCCTCACTTTAATCCCAATCAACCTGGTCCATCCCAACAAATAAGACAACAAGCAAGACCTTCAACAAATTTTCAACCACGCAATACGGTAATTCAACCCAATCCGAATTATCAGAAAGGCCAGTTTCAGAGAACGCATATCTTGAATAATGAAAGTCAATATTATAATGATGACCCATATTACGACAACAATTACGACTATTCCGAACAATGCTTTGATTATACTGATAATCAAGACGAATACTATGATGACGCTTATTATAACCCAATTAATTATGAACCATACGACGAACAATATCAGGATTTTCAAACAGACCACTTGTCAATCGGTCCTCCTATCAGCAATATTCCGATAAACAATCATTGCCTCGATACAAAGACACCTACATCCGAAGAAAGTGTCTCGATACAAAGACACCTACATCCGACCAGAACGAAACTATGCACAATCTCAACAAAACAATGAAAGAAAACCTTCGCATTTGAACGCGAGAATTAATAGCGTTAGTCCAGCAAATTTATACTATATTTACGACACAACAAGAACTTATCGACTACTCATTGATACGGGTGCCGGAATTTCTGTTTTAAAACAAAAACCATGTGAAACTCTACCAATTCGAATACCAGAATATGTAACAATCTCAGGTATAACAAACAACTCGATTATTGTCACAGAATCAACCCTCGTACCATTTGTAGACAATGATCCCCATAAAATTTTTATTTACGATTTAGACATCGCTTTTGACGGAATCTTAGGAATTGATTTCTTAGAACATTACCAAGGAATCGTTGATATAAAAAACAAACAACTGATTTTGAATTACAAAACCGTTCCTCTAATAAAAGCCGAGGAAGACTTTTTAGAAAGTTATTTTCCAATAACGAACGATCCTCTTTTAAGCCAACCGAGTCAATCGTGTAAAAAACAAAAAATATTTTATCCACCACAACCATTTGTGCAATCACAAAAAATATTTTACCCTCCAGAACCACTACCACCAAGTCAACCACCAAGTCAAGTACTAGATCCAACCCTTGACGATAATTTCGAATATGACCCAGATAATTATTTTTTCGAAGACAGAAATGATTTCGAAACTTACTTGAAAGACGAAATACCTAACGAATGTAATCTTGAAAAATTAAATATCATTGAAATTGAACCCAGAGTAGAGAAAGTTTTCAAACTTAACTCGAATCTGAAAAATTGCGAAGCAATACTGATTGCTTGTGAAAAAGAAAAAGTAAAACTACCCAACGCCTTGATAAAAACAAATGAAAAAGGAGAATTTTTCACAACAATATTAAATTCAAATGATTGCGAAAAAACAATCGATTTTTCCGACATCACTTTAGAATCAGTTCCACAAACTGAAAACATTTTGAACCTTACTGAAACAGACACTGAAAATTTTCCAAGTTATGATCGTAGAGACGAAATAAGAAAAAATTTGAGACTTGAACATTTGAATGAAGAAGAACGGGAAATGCTAGAAAACTTGTGCTTAGAATTTTCCGATATATTTTATTTAGAAGGTGATGCACTTACTTTCACAAGTGAAATTAAACACAAAATTGATACAAAAGATGCGAAACCAATTTTTACTAAATCTTATCGTTATCCACAAATACACAAAAATGAAGTGAAAACACAAGTATCAAAAATGTTAGAACAAAACATTATTAGACCTTCAATTTCACCATGGTCTTCTCCAGTATGGGTTGTACCCAAAAAACTTGACGCCTCCGGAAAACAGAAATGGAGAATTGTCATAGACTATAGAAAACTCAATCAAGTAACTGTTGATGATAAATATCCACTTCCTAATATCACGGATATACTTGATCAACTCGGACAATGTACATACTTTTCCACATTGGACTTAGCATCAGGTTTTCATCAAATTGAAGTGGATGAAAAAGATATTGAAAAAACTGCTTTTTCAATTGAAAACGGTCACTACGAATTCCTTCGTATGCCCTTTGGATTGAAAAACAGCCCTTCTACTTTTCAAAGAGTAGTAGACAACATTTTGACTGGTATACAGAACGAACGATGTTTGGTCTACATGGACGACATCATAATTTATTCTGCAACATTACATGATCACATATCTCGATTGAATGAAGTATTCAAACGATTGAGAAATGCTAATCTCAAAATTCAACCCGACAAATGTGAATTTCTAAAAAAAGAAGTTACCTATCTCGGACATATCATATCCGAAGAAGGAGTAAAACCAAACCCCGAAAAAATTGAAGCGGTAATAAAATATCCTGAACCCAAAAATCCAAAAGACATCAAGTCATTTCTTGGACTAGCAGGTTATTATCGTAGATTTATTCCAAATTTTGCTAAAATATCTAAACCTATGACACGATTATTACAAAAAGATGTTCCATTTTTCTTCAATGAAGAATGTAAAAAAGCTTTCGACCAACTGAAAGAAATTCTTTCCAAATCTCCTATTTTAATATATCCTAATTTCGATGAACCATTCATTCTAACGACAGACGCATCCTCATACGCAATTGGTGCTGTTCTTTCACAAGGACGCATTGGACAAGATTTGCCCATTGCATATGCTTCAAGAACTCTTTGCCCTGCTGAAACAAAATACTCAACTATTGAAAGAGAATTGCTTGCAATTGTTTGGTCAGTTAAACACTTTAGACCTTATATTTACGGCAGAAAATTTAAACTTTATTGCGACCATAGGCCATTAACTTGGATCTTTAGTATAAAAGACCCTGGAAGCAGACTCGCAAGATGGAGACTCAAACTCGAAGAATATGACTATGAAATAATTTATAAACCTGGAAAATGTAATAAAAACGCAGATGCACTATCTCGCATCAAAATCAATCATTTTTCAGATACTTTCAAACTCCACCACAAAATTTTGACAAACAACTCTGAAAACGAATCCGAAAACGAATCTGAAACATCTGAACAAACTGAAATATCATCAGAAACTCTTGAAGAAGAATTCAAAAATTTTCTTAAACTATGTCAAACAAAATCAATAATTGATTATTCGAAAATACAATTTTCAAATTCTCAACTATTAGACAAAAGTCATAAAAACATCATAACTGTCATGCAACAAAAGAAACTTAACCAATTACACGAAGCAATTATAGAAGACATATTTGAAGAACACTATGACTTCGCAGACAAAAAACTAAATATTCTCTCAAGCAAAAGTGTTAGAAATCGGAAATACTACATCATTGCAACTCCGTTTCATCCAGAAGAAGCACTTGCACATATGTTCATTTCGCTTTATAAAGACCAACATGAACTAAAAGCTAATGAAACGTATTACATTGAAAACAATCCCGAACTACCACTCCAAGAATTACTTTCGTATATTCTTTCAGATAAAGAAGACATAAAACTAATCATATGTCAAAACGTAACTAAAACTCCAGATCGTGACCAAATTCCAATAATCCTCGATCAATATCACAACGGTAAATCAAATCTACACCGAGGTATTAACGAAACACTTCGAAGAATCAAAGAAAAATATGACTGGCAAGGTATAACTAAAGATGTTGAAAACTTTATTAACAAATGTGAAATTTGTCAAAAGACAAAAATTTGTAGAAAAAACCTACAAAACCCTTTCGTAATAACGGAAACACCGAAAACACCTTTCGAACGAATCAACATTGACATATTACAAATCCCAAGTGACAATTATATCTTGACTATCCGAGATGAACTCACAAAATTCACTCAAGCCTACCCACTAGAAAACAAGTCAGCCAAATCAGTCATACACACCCTTATGCTTTTCTTCCAACATTATGGAACACCACTTCGAATCCACTGTGATTCAGGAAGAGAATTTAATAATACTCTAATGAAAGACCTTTGTCAACTTTATGACATGAAATTGACATTTTCAAGTACTGATCATCCCCAATCAAATGGATCCCTCGAACGTTTCCATGCAACTCTGACTGAAATGATCAGAGCATATCTTTCAGAATACCCCAATGAACACCCTTTAAATATATTACCATATGCAGTAATATGCTATAATAACTGTACTAACAAATCTCATGGTTTCACACCATACGAATTAATTTTCGGTCATACTTCAAGTAGACCACCAGAGAAAACTTATAATCAAGAACAATTAATCAGTAAATATGTAAGAGATTTAAATAATCGAATATCGTATTATTATAAAATTAATAGATTAATCGACTTACCTGTAAGGAAGATCAATCTAAATTACTCGAAGTCTGGAACTGTAACGTTTACCATGTAGTATACTGTTTAGGTATACCGAAAGTGCACACTAAAAGAAATAAAGCAAAAAATTCCCCATACGGGTCCCTAACCTGCTCGCTCTCTGAATGAATCAGTACTTTTTGTGTTGGCAAGATCGTTTAGGCTCTGGGTGAGCTGAGGGTGAGGTGGGAAAGAAGGTGGTAAACGTTACAGTTCCAGACTTCGAGTAATTTAGATTGATCTTCCTTACAGGTAAGTCGATTAATCTATTAATTACTCTTCAGTCCGTCTCTGTAACGTTTACCATGTAGCTGTTGAAAGATATGCCAAAACGATCTACAACTTATGCAATCAAAAATTCAGCAATGAATATATAAAGATATGCATGTACACATATATACACACAAACATTAACAAGTGAACAGTCAACAAATTATGTTTCAAGTAAATAAAAAAAAAACATCCAGTAATATAAATGTATTTACACCCCTGAATATCATTATATAATACATTTTCAATCAATTGAAAACAATGAATTCAATAACAAGATATATACATACTCTGAATTCTCAACAGTTTCCTAAAATTGTGTTAGCAAATTCCAAGTTATTTTTCGCTAGAGGTCTGTTATAGAATTTATTGAAAATTTCCGAATGTTTTGTCCACCCCGCTGTTTGTCGTATTATTTCAATATTCACACCCTTTCGAGCCGCGGCTGATGTAGCCGAATGACGAGTTGAATATCCTTTAAAAATAGTCGTGTCTACCCCACTGTTATGAAGAACAGTTTTGAGCCATCTGCTGATGGTTTGGGTAGAAGCTGGATGGTGCGGCTTTTTGAATGTAAGAATCAAATTATTACAATTATTCTTTCGTAGAGTTTTTGTTCTATTCATGTAATAAATGATCAATGTGGCAACACAGAGCTCTGGTTTTGATCTGAAAAAAGGGAACCGCAAAATAGGGTTAGGGCGTTTTGGATTTGAAGTCTTAATTTTTTCAGTGATTCGTATTTCTATCATGTCGTTACCGATGTTAACATTTTGAATATAAATGAGATTGAGGGTTTGTAACCTGTGACCTGTCGTTAGTGCTAAAAGAGACACCAACTTCGAAGTTAAATCTTTTAAAGTTAAATTTTCTAAAGGGTGAAATTTTTCAAGATAATTGAGAACTAAAGTCGGATCCCATGTAGAATCGTATTTTGGAATCGGCGGCTTCATCTTATAAAAACCCTTCAAGAATCTCTTCATGATATTTTGATCGCGCTCATTTATATCAAAAATAAGACAAAGGGCCGATTTACTACTATTAACAGAAGAAAACGAGGAGTATTATTATATTGAGATACAGTACTATCGTCTAATGATCGAATTATGATGCTGATGACCTCGTCCGCCAAACCCTTGTTTGAGAAGGCTTCCCGGATAATTTGGCGGCCACCAGGGTAAGACTCCGGTATGATGGGTGGCTCTCTCTGAAAGGAGATAGGATCAAATCTCTTCGAGGATTGAAAATGATTTTTTGTCCAGTAATAAGTTTTAAAAAGAGTGGATACCACGGTTGAGTTGGCCAGTCCGGAACTATCAATATGCCACAAGCTTCATCCCGAATTATTTTATCCAAAACTTTCGTTATCAAGGCAAATGGCGGGAAAGCATAAAAAAAGTATGAACTCCAATTAATTGTGAAAGCGTCTATCGCGAATGATTCAGGATCTGGCCCCCAAGAAACATATTTCTTGCACTTTTTATTTATGAGTGTAGCAAATAAATCTATATCTGGTTGTCCTAGGGCTCTTGTTAAGACCCTGAAAGCATATCGAGATAAACTGTACTCTGTCTCTATGTGAAGTATTCGAGATTCGAAATCCGCTTCAACATTCTCAGTTGATCTGATATATGAGGCAAAAATAAATAATTGTCTGTGCTCTGCCCACTGCCAAATAGCTCTGGATATTGAATTCAAATTTGAATACTTTACACTACCCATCTTGTTAATTAGAGATATTGCTGTAATATTATCTATTCTCAACAATACTGAACAGTCATGTAAATCGTTGGCAAAGCATCTGAGACCGTTGAAAGCAGCAACTAACTCTAAATAATTGATATGTTTATAACGTTCAGAGTAACTCCAAAATCCTCGAGCGGTTTTGTCATCACAGAAAGCCCCCCACCCCGAATTTGAGGCATCTGAATATATCTCTCTCACAAAAATTGAAGGTTTAATATATTTGCCAACAGTTGTAATATTAATTTTCCACCATACTAGATCTGCCTGAATGGTATCTCCCAGTGACAGAGTGGCATTATAATTATTATTTTCCCGTCTAAGAGCTAAATATTTCTCTGTCTCAAAATTCTTCATATAAAGCCACCCATATGGAATGGCGGGGCAAGATGAATTCAAAGTTCCAATAAATTTAGCAAAATCTCTTATTGTACATTTTGTTTTTGACTGCAATGTAGTTATCTGGCTACTTATTTTACAAATTTTTTTATCGGGTAAAGAAAATCGCATAGTTCAAAAAATTGTTGTTCAAAAATTGTTCGTTCCGTTAACCAGCTGACGAACGTCAACCCTCAGAAGTCGAAACTTGTGCGAGCAATGGATCAACGAGGCCTTACCTTTTAACGTGCGATTACCCAGCATGCGTATTAAATCTAAATCCCAAGAATACTAAGTCCTGTGAAGGTGTTAAAGCACTTTTCTGTAAATTCAAGGAGAAACCCAAGGATTGCAATAGGTGACGGGTCACGTGAACATTGTTGGAACACTCGGTCTCATCGCGTCCCAATAAAAGGATGTCGTCTAAATAAATGACTGACATATACCCCTGAGCTCTGAGGTGACTCATGACTGGCCTTAGAAGTTTCGTAAAAATGAATGGGGCTATATTCAGTCCAAAAGGTAAAGAGACAAATTCATATAAAATACCATCGAACTTAAATCTTAAATATTTCCTATAATCTTTACGAATACTTATATGAAAATAAGCATCTTGTAAATCTATATTTGCTAAAAAGCAGTTTTTTGTAATCAGACCCATGACAGACCGATAGTCTTCCAGTTTAAAGTGAGGCACAGTTACAAATTGATTCAGTTTTTTCAAATTTAAAATGAATCTCCGTTCACCATTTGATTTTTCCACAAGAAAATATGAAGGAATAAATTCTCCGTTTTCGTGTTGACAAACACAAATGGCGTGCTTCTGTAAAAGACCCTGTATAGCATTTTTCACCTGAACATAATTTTGATCCAAATGGCGACATACTGGTTGAGAAAACTGAAACGGTAACGATATGAAAGGTATTGTAATACCAGTTACCCATGATAGAATAGTTGCATTATCAGTAATTGTTTTCCAGTAGTTAATACATCGAGATAATTTTCCATGTGAATTTACCTCTATCTGCGGTTCTGAGTATTTCTCTGCTTGTATCTCCAATGCTCTCTGGGATGTTGATCCTGTAGGGGGCGTCTTCTCGCGTTGGCGGTTGGCACGTTGTCGACCCGTGTTGATCGTCCGCTCCATCCTGCGAATTTCATTTTTGTTCGTGGAACTTGGCGCTTGCAGTTTAAAGAGTTTGAAACTGGGTTTGCTGTCGGCTTCTGCGGAGAAGGTGTGGCCATTACTTGCTGTGCCGTGGCCTTAAGGGACTGCATCTCTTTTATTCGATCCTGTAAGTTCGAACCGAATAACCATTCTCCCATGTTGTCGTCATTGATGACTTTTTTGAGATTCGGATTTAACTGATGGTTCAAACTATATTTTCGGTGCAGAGACAGACTACAAAAGATATCTGCAAACAATTGTGCAGCATCAGCCAACACGGGGAGAACATCCTGCTGGACCGCCACCTCATTTGCATTTTTGATAATTTTCTCTAAGGGTCGACCAATAGCTAACAGGCCAATCCCTATCTGCCCCTGCAGGTTGGAAAGAAATTTGTCTTCTTTCAGCTTGAGAACACTAAGACAAGGTTCCACCTCTTTGTTCAATTTTGGAGGGGTTAAACATTGGCAGTTTTGTCCAAGTGGATATTTTGCGATAATCTCCTGGCGCTTGTCTGTTCCCAAACCTTTTTTGAGAATATTCTCCCATCGAACTAATATTTCCTCGTGCAGCGGAGTTCCAAGCGCTTGTAGATGAAGGGGATGCTCTCCTAGGACCGAAAAAGTTGCTGAATCGATTGTCTCGATTGCCTGTTGTTCACGGGTATCTTCAGCCAACAACAACGGATCAATCTGCTACCACCTACACGTTAGCCGAGTTTTCCTCTTCACAGGAGTGGTCTATAAGAAGAAAAGAAAAAACCGCCGTGAGTCAGCTGAATCCATCTGATGTAACCATATGGTTACCAAGGGTGCTAGTGCCGGGTAGGCGAAAAAAGCAATACATGTGTATGCATGTTTTCATTGGCAATACGATGTGTATGCAGGGCAACTAGCGCGACAATATCATGTGCATATGTCATCCCTTGAAAAATTCCTGATAGGTGGAGAAAAAAAAAAAAAAAATTAAAGAAGTAACACCTTCGACTCACCACTCAAACTGTCATCACTTGAATCATCTTGTAGGTTGTGTTGAAGTTCCTCAAATTGTTGTTTCAAGAGTTGAAATTGTTTCCGTAACTTTCCACCGTGCACCGTTTTTTCTTCCGTTTTTCTTTTCGGCATATTGAAACTATAGTAGTCAACGAAGAAATTATCACTGCATACACTTCGGCACACTAAAAAGTACTGATTCATTCAGAGAGCGAGCAGGTTAGGGACCCGTATGGGGAATTTTTTGCTTTATTTCTTTTAGTGTGCACTTTCGGTATACCTAAACAGTATACTACATGGTAAACGTTACAGAGACGGACTGAAGAGTAATAGCTAGAGAACGTATAAAGCGTAGCAAAGAAAAAGCAAAAGTTCGCTTTGATGAACGTTTAAAACAAGAACCATACGAGTTCAAAATTGGAGACAAAGTATATGTAAAAGAAAGTCAAATAGGCTCTAAGTTACAAAATAAATTCAATGGTCCCTTCAAAATTATTGAAGTGTATCAAAATTCAGCCCTTGTTGAAAATCTTACTACGAAACAACAAAGTAAATTCAATTTCGATAAATTAAAACCTTATCATGAATAATTTCTTTTCAGATGATACTACTCATCCTTTTGCCCCTGTGCGCAGCACAATACACACTTCGACCCATAAATAATACAATTGGAATATACTACAACGAAGAAGGCTATTCCAAAATCTCCAACGACCACTGGACACTTTTAGTGTATAAAGATCTAAGCCCCGTAAGACATGCATTAGATCATAACCAAGACATTTTAAATGATTTAAATCCTTTTGTTCGAAACCGACAACCCTAGAATGAATCATTTTTACGCTGATATAAAACCACATCTTACTATGTTGAATCAAATAGCAAATTCAATTGAATCAAAATATTATCAAATAAAATATGATACTGAAGAATACTCGCGAAGAACGAAACGCGGATTAATAGATGGTATCGGAAGCGTTTGGAAAGCAATATCTGGCAACCTTGACGCTTCAGATGGAGAATATTTTACTAACTCTATCAACCAACTATATCGAGACGAACATCAAATTGAAAACTTACTGAAAAACCAAATTTCAGTAACCACTTCAGTCATTAGAAATTTTAATGAAACAATACAAAAATTACAAGTCGATGAAGCCACATTCAATGAAGATATCAAAAATATCGAAAAGTCAATATACAAACTCTCTGACGAATTTGCATTAGTTGAAGCTAAGTTTAAAACTCTAGACATTTGTGAATCTCTCATGGAAAGTTACGTCTATTTAGAAGATTACGTGAATAATATCTTACAATCAATTACCTTTGCTCGATTAAGAATTATTCATACATCGATAATCAAACCATCAGACTTAGTGAATGCCCTTCAAGAAATATCTCAAACATCAGAAAAAAGTTATCTTCCTATACAACCTAAAATAGCTTCAGTCGCAAAGTATCTCGACTTAATTGAACTTTCAGCATTTCAAACTGATTCAAAAGTTGTCTTTATTTTGAAAATACCACTTGTTGAACCCGAAGTTTACACAATCTATCGACCTTATCCTATTCCTATTCTGGATAATAGAACTGGATTACATCATATACTTCCTACTGATATAAAGTATATTGGAAAAGATGATGATTCACTGTCATACGTCATTATACCAAAATTCGAAAATTGTAAAACCCTTTTTCATCGTATGAAAATTTGTGAAAAAGTTTTACCTTATCCTATTGACAATAATGCCATTTGTGAGGCTCAAATATTCAGACATCTGATGGAACTACCAAAAGCTTGCAAAACGAATTTGCTATTCGCAAAAGATTATAACGTATATGAAATTTATTTCAATACATGGCTTATAATTCTCTCAGATCCCTTACCTGTAACTATGAATTGTAACAAAGAAGCAAAAACCAAAATCATTGAAACAAATACTATTTTAAAAATGAATGAAAATTGTTATGCATTCATTGGAAGTACAAGAGTTCATGCAAAGAAGTTCCCATTGATTGAGAAAAATATAACATACAAAATTCATGAAATCTTGATACCTTTCCACTGTTGTTTAGGACTTCCTGAAAAAATTGATTTTCCAAAACTGAAACCTCTGAAATTGAACAAAATTGATGTTGATGATTTGAATACAGCCCAATATAAATTGAATGAATATTCAGATCAACTTGATAAATTAATTAATGAACCTTTCGTTACAAAACATTTGTCATGGTTCACTTATTGTACTATTGCCTTAATAATTTTTCTTATTGTATTATATTGTTTTTGCAAATGTAAAAATAAGAGAAAATTGACAATCGTGACATCAAGAAACGATGATCCACCCTCACCGCCAAGAAATAGGAACAAGTTTCGAGCCCTTTCAAAATTCTTCCCAAGAAGACGGCCCAGTTACCAAATTGGAGAACCTGTCGAAGAAGAAGAAGAAATTGAACTCAACCCGAGTTTCAGTAAAAACCATGCCTGAAAAGTTGCTGCAGCATATAGCATCAACTTTTTCATAAAAAGGGGAGTTGTTATATGAAAAAGTACAATGGCTCTTTATCCAGAAGTACGTCGTAGGAATTGCGCAGTTATACCGCATGTCCTACTTTTAACCTTGGATTCAGCATATCCAGCAGACCTTGGACCACCATTCCAGGAACTCAGAACAAAGGAAGCTAAGTGGGGAAAATCTATAAAAGAAGAGGATTCCAGAGCTCCAGTGTTCATTTGATTTTGACAAAAGCAAATGTATCCAATTTTGAAATAAATGTATTAATCATTTTAAATTTTTTTTTTAAAACATCTCATAGCAAATTGAGATTTAACATGTTTTTTGTTTCCTTTTTTTTTGTGGTTTTTGTGTGTGGCTTTTTGGTCTTTGTTTTTTTTCTTTTTGTGCTTTTTGGTTTTTTTTTTTTGTTTTGCGTTTGTTTTTTTTTTTTTTTAATTTTTTTTAAAAACATCTCATAGCAAATTGAGATATAACATGTATATACTTCTGTTTCCATTGAAATTTTATTCAGGCGAGTTGTCTCTAAGGCTGGATTCATACAGATCCGAAATCGGATCGTACGACGATCCGACAGCTTTCTCATTGGTCTGAATTGGTATAAATTTTAATTTAGACCAATTACTTTGAATCCAGCCATAATCTTCATGAAGTTAACTGATATAATCATATTTTCTGCATGAAAAATTTGAACCGACTATTACAGTTCATTTCATCTTTATAATTTCATACAAAATCAGATTCGTGATATCTGTTTACGGAATTATTATACCCATATGCTCCCTCAGGCATGCGACGGCCATGGTTCGGAACCCCCTTTCCTCTAGTAATAAGAACGTAGTATTTTTTATTCCATTTCTCAGTCTAGCTCTTTCTGTTCAGCTCATTGGCCATATAGGTGGACCAGCAAGGGACCATGGTTTTGGATTGTTTATTTGACTAGCTCTATCTATTCTCTCCGAGAAAAAGTAACCTCTCTCAATCACTCTCCGATAGATTTACGGCAAAGGCAGGTCGATTGATTATGTCGCTAGGTTAGTAGTAGGATTTTGTGAAGATAGAAATTTCATTCAGCTACCGCGCATATATAGTAATCTCAATCTCAGAAAATCGTTTCGTTTCATCTTCTTTCATTTGCATCATTTTTTTTTGGTATTGTTTCATTCTTTCATTGTTGAATATAGTATTTCAAGATCTATCTAGAGAGGAGAAATTCTTATAGAGAAAGGGAAAATGTTGGGAAGTTCCCTATATCCATATAATATCATATAGTCCATAATATCAAGAAAAATAATAGTATATATTTGCATTTAGGGCGATTATTCAAATGGTAACAGAGCGGGGAATTGTTAATTGAAAAGTTGTCTGATTTTTCCATGCGATATGATAGGGATGTTGATGTACCTAGTCGCATATTGTTGGCTGGGGGCGGCCTTCCTCAAGGTGGCCTCTGCCTCTAAGAATAAGTGTTTTCATTTCATAAAGCTTTTCTCAGAAAAGTCCGAGTTGAGCTGGGGCCTAAGAAACAGAGGAGTCAACAACATTGCATTTTTTGTTGTTTCATTCACTGATGTTGAATGTCGCAAATTCCATGTCACCTCGTTTTGGGTTTTGTGATATCTTCGTAGACATATACAATGGGGATGACGGCTGCAAAACTCTACCACTAGGAGCGCCACCACTGCATGTACCTTTGACAGCCTCTCAAGTCAAATAACAACAATTCAAAACATTAAACGTCCCTTCTTTGCAATAATTAAGAATATAAAGATTTGAAATCGACATAAAATGGTCTTATGTAGTGCATTCGGATGTAAAAATGTAGGTACGCATTTATTTCTAAAAGAAACAAAACGGAAAAAGCAGTGGGAAAAAGCTCTGAAAAGAAAGAGCTTTCAGGCTTCTGAACATTCTAGATTATGCTCCAGTCACTTACAAAAGAACGTAGCAGGGCTAGTAGATGGTTATTATGATGATTTTTAACGAAACACCTCTGTAATCAGTTTGAATTTTTTACCTTTCACTTAGATCTTTTTTTTTCCTTTGAGGGATCCACCACGTTCCCTCAACAAACTTTTCAGTTCTGGTACAGACAAACATCCATATCTATCGGTTGGAGAAAACATCCTTATGATTCTTAAATATCTTTTGAAAATATTCATTGAAATAAAAATAAAACATAACCTGCAAAATCACTCGTTAGGCCTGCCACCTACTAAAAGCTTTGGGTCATCTTCCCCATTTACATGTACATATGCTCTCACAAAGCCTATGTCTATGGATAACTTTGATGACAAAGATATGGGTAAAGTTTTGAAAAACTCTTCATTAATTTGTGTCAATAAATCCGATCCAAGCATCTATTTTACATCTGTTCATTTCACTCCACTTAAGCCGCATCATCATTAGTTTTCATCACTCATATCTGTACAATCGCCAAACTATTCATATCTACACCGAAACGTCCCTTCAAGGTCCTCGAAAACTCAAAATAAAAAACAAAAGTGCCGCCGACGGGTTATAATCCTAATTGTTTACTATTCTGTGATTAGGCGCAGTGACAGTGACGTGACAGTGCTCACTCTCAGTGCATTTTTAGTTTGACGTTTAGAGAGGTTATCTTATCTAAAAACGTCAAATATCAAATATTGAAAGAAATCTAATGAATGAACGTTCATTATGATTATTGTTCATTTTTTATAGACCTTTTCAAATAAACTAAATATGATGCTCTAAAATTCCGCGACGTCCAGGACATACCAAATGGATCAGCTAGGACAACCCCAGAATGTACATGATATTGAGAAAGGTGAATTAAAATTATTTCGAAAAAATGGTTGGTGATAATGACTATTTTTACTTTGTTGATTAGATCTTCAAGCACAGATACAAGAATTAGTCGCAGAAAAGGCGAAAATTCAAGAACAGTTCAATATACAAAGAGCAAAGTTGAAAGATCTTTTCCTCCAAAAAGAAGGTTTGTACTTGAATATTCTGTTTATTTCGATCTTGCATTGTTAGCAACACTCATTTGATTACCAATTTTGATTCGTCAAGTTATCGTTAACTTGTTCATAACTATTTCATTCCAGCTGAACTATCTAGAAAAGCCGAAGAAAATGACCAACTTCATGAGCAGGTGGCTAAGCTAAAAAATGAATTGGATGACTGCAAAAGTCAGTTAGTTGTAGATAGTATTACTTTGGAATCCAATTTTAAAGTAGAGAAGCGCAAAGCTGAAGAAGAAATAGCAACATTACAAAGATTAATACATGGTAACTATATGAAGAAAACACTAGTAGTTTGAGTTTCACACAGTTTTTCGTTCACTGTCATATTCGAATTCAATTATATAACCTATAGCCTGAATATGTTTTTAATTGAAGTTGAAGAACTGAAAACTGATAAGATGTGATCGTAACATTCAAATATTATTGGACGCTCATTTAGGAAAAATGTTCATAGAAAAATGCATGAAAACTTGACTGGCATAAGAATTTCAAATTGATGATTGTTCAACTGAGCTCATTGTTAGTAAAATTAATTTTAAAGCGATAGTTTTATCATCAGTACAGGCACCTAGTTATCGCAAGAAAAAAATAAAATACTTATATGTTGCAATTTCAGCACAAGGAGTTTCATTATAAACTGTGAATAAAGTTATATTCCACTCCTCAAAAGTAATTGATTGTTTTATGAGAATATTCTTGTTCCACTTTTCATTTTACAATTAATGCTTACATCAGGAGAAATATTATTTCTAGGCCTGCTATAACTTCAATAAAGAATAGAGTGAACAAAATAAGTCAAATATTCAAACCCCTTCCGCATGAATGGAAATTTTTTTCTTGACTCATAGCTTTTCCAATTTAGTTAATGGCTTGATGAATATATTTTATTTTCAGAAACTGTTGAAGAATCAAGTTCTACAAGGACACAATACGATACAGAACTAACAAAACTAGAAACTTACATTCAGCAGTTGCAAAGAGAAATCACAGAGCTAAAACGAGAAAAAAATCAATCACCACATCACATATCACAGGCAAGTATTTTCAGGGTTATATTCACAACTAAAATTCCACTTGTTGATAAATATTCAAATGAAGGTAACTCATTAGAATTATTATCTGGTGACATAAATATATTTCAAAAATAACTGAATAGGATCAGTAGTTACTTGCGCTCTAAGGACAAATTATATTGTCTTTACTTCTACAATATTATTTCACTGAATGAATTTACAGCAACACCTTCAAAGATTATTATTATTATAAAGTAATGAAATGAAATATGGTAAGTTGACAATCCACTCAAATTAGAATATTGTTATAGTGCACAGCTACTTAATGGAAAAATATAATTTTTGTTTCTTCACATGGCATTAGTATTGCATAAAATCCCTAATTGAAAAGTATGGATAAAAAAAATTAGAAAAAAGGTGTATATATAAAGTGTCATTTGGAAAATTTTAGGTTGGAAATTGAATTTTCCTGTGTTTTGATTGTAATGCTACTTCATCGATTTAGGAACTAGCGGCATTGGCACCCACATTTTCAATTTCCTCTGCATGCAGTTTCGATTTTCGGTTACGGCAGAAATTTTTAGGGTGGGTGGTAGGTAATCAATAAAAATAATAATAGCTTCATTGTGGTCTCGGTAGTGTAGTGGTTAGCATATCTGCCTATCAAGCGGAAGGCCGGGGTTCGAATCCTCGTCGGGCCACCGTGCTAGGTAATCGCACGTTAAAAGGTAAGGCCTCGTTGATCCATTGCTCGCACAAGTTTCGACTTCTGAGGGTTGACGTTCGTCAGCTGGTTAACGAAAGCGAACAATTTTAGAACAATTTAGAACAATTGTCCACCAAGAAACTTAATATAACCTAATCAACAACCAATATGTTGACATACAAAAAGTAAAGCAAGATGTTTATAGTTTGTGCAATTATCAAATTGGTGAAATGATGGTGGCATTCAGACAAATTGAATTCAAGAAGAAAAATGAAATTCCTTGGTTGGGATTCAAACCCAAAACCTGCAGACCGGGCAGTTGTCCGACTAATTGGGCTACCAAAGACACTCAGTTTTCTGTCGCAAATTACAACCAGCGAAATCAAGAATTTGATCATATATGATGGAATAAAAATGAATACTTACAGACCAATTTTTTTAAGACAAATATGATGTAGGCCTGAATTCTCATCAATTCAAAATTATTTTTTTTATTTGTAGTTTTTTTGTAATGGCATGCATATTACATTATACAATTTAACTCAATTTTGGGAATGTTTATTGACTAGATGTATATCTTAGGACAATAAACATATATCTTTCACAGTCGAAATTGGGGCTGTGACCACTTGCAAGTGTATCTATTTCCAGCTCACACCTCTCTGTCAGTCGAAAACCGTCGAGGGTTCTCGTTTAAATACTTACAATAACATTTGAGAAGAATGACTTTGGAATATGTGATGCAGAACTAAGTAACCTTGGCAGCCCAAATGGTAGGGCAACTACCCGTGCCAAAAGGTTGTGAGTCCGAATCCCACCCTCGAGGAAGTTTATCTATCTATAATTCTAATTTGTCTTAATGATAAATAGCTAAAGTGTTTGGTCTAATGACCAATACTTCCACACTTATGTAATTTGATGGTTGCCTAATTACTAATTCTGGTAGGTGAGGTCTGTTGATCAAATACACCAATCATCTGTAGGTTTTTCTGGGTTTCTGTACTTTTGAAATAGCAAATGCACTACCAAAAAATCATTAGGACATCTCAGAGCGCTGTGGCACTCAAGAACATTAGTCTTCCCTTGCCCACACCAGGCTTTGCCTTCTGGGGGCACTCATAGGGGGAATCAACAAGGGGAAATATAAAATTGAGAAAAATATATTCCAAACTTCAAATGTGGTAATGTAGAATATACCTTCACCTCACCACATTTTCCATTCTGTATTGTAGGATCATAGCAGTTTAGCTCCAAGTCAAGTATTGAATGTTTTAACAAAAGGATTGAAAAAACTAGGAGCCGATTCTTTTTCTTCTCAGGAGAGTGTAGATGATGTTACAAAGAAGGTCAGTTTTTTTATTATAAAAGTAATTTACACGCAGATTTCTTGTGGATTTTACTTTTTTTAAATTGTTGCTATCCTTGTCCTGGTTGCGGAAAGATTGGTGGTCCAGCTATTGTGTGTGTTGGGTAAAGGATCAATTCATTTGTAGAGAAACCATCTGGCTTTTTGTCTCAAAATAGAATCTTTACTTTACAAATGAGTTGATCCATTAACGAAAAAAAAACAACGGTTAAAACTATGAGTTTTATTATACTATTAGAAAGAACCAAAGAAAATGTATAGTGATGTATTTGTTATGTTTTCAGAGGTAGACTTACCTTTTATTACTCATTTCGAATAAGAAACTTTGATTTATATAAAAATGTTTTTCTTTAGGAACAAATCAGTAACTAGTAATTATAGTACCTACTACAGTAGTGATTATAATCAAACTACAATACCAGAACAGAAAATATTTTTTTGTACAGCCAGTTGAGCTAGTTATGAGAGAGGCATATCATAACTCAGTATTTTTCCTGAGCTTGAAATCATAAAGCAAACTCTTCAATGACAAAAAGGCTTTCGCAAGTATAACTGCTTTTATTAATATTTATTCATCCCAAGAAACATTTATAGTTCATTAGTATGGACATTTAATACATATAAACAGTAGGATAGAACAGCATATGTCTCTGTAGAAGGAATACATAGCAAAAATCTTTTTTTTTTATATTCATGGTGTTCAAAATTTTTGTAATCAATTGAATTTGGTAGTTAGTTTTACAAATAACTTTTGCACAGATGTTTTATTTGTATTTTGGTAACAAAATTAGAAATGTACGATCATGAGATATTTTCGAAAAACATATCTTTTCAGACTGAAGAGGATGCAGAAGTTTTGCGTTCTCTTGTGGAACCATTGGCAGACCAAATAAATGCTCTCAAAGAAAAATTGAGGGCAACCGACGCTCAGCTTCAAAAATGTAAAGAATGTGGTCACCATCGAGATGAGGTAGGTTAGTTATATATAAGTGCGGATCTAGGATTTCATTCAGGGGCAGTGTCTGGTAATTATGTATCTATCGGACCATGCAATGATGTAATATTGAAATCGATAAACATGAATTGAATCGGGGGGCAATCGCCGCCCCTAATAATATCTGCGCCAGGTTATAGATTAATCTGAATAATCTGACACTGGAACTGATGGCGGTACTTATTTTAACTGTTTACTTTTGAGAATGTATCCCAAAAATTATTCCTATTCTCTGAAGATATTTTCAAAATTCCTAATTATACTTTATTTTTACAAGACCAATGTAACTGTTGATCAATCATCTCAACATGTGAATTTGAATGAGACGACATCAACCAATACCTCATTTGAGTCCCAGAAACTTTCCATTTGCGACATGTGCAGCAATTATGAAGCGGAACTAGTCAAAGAACAGAAAAAAAATAGCGACTTGAGAGCAGAGGTTATATCCGCAGAAAAAGCAGTCGAGAGGCACAAAGAGGAGCTGTTGAAAGAAATTGGATTCAGGAAAGATATGGAGGAAAAATGGAATGAAAAAAAAGAGGAGCACAAACAGCAGGTAAGCATTTCTTCATAATATTCTTAGTAAAAAACACATTGATATGATTTATTTTTCTTTATTTCAATCTCAAATAAATTATGGTATACTGTCATGGGGGGGAGTTAATCAGAATTATCTGAAAAATTTGGAAAATTTACAAAAATGGTTCTTAAAAATCATGTATGGTAAAAATATTCGATATTCCTCCAATAAATTATTTTGTGAAAGTGAAAAAATGGATATCAGACAATTATTTTGTCTTAATAAAATAACTTACATATTTTCTCATAAAAACTGTTGTAAGTATAATAAACATTTATATAATACACGAAATAAAAACAAAATTACTACTAAAAATACTACTACTACTAAAAATAAAATTTCTAAAGCCAAATCACAAAAAAACCTTTTATATTTAGCATCATTTATTTACGATAAATTACCAATTTAGATTAAAGAAACCAATTCAAAATATACTTATAAAAAACTGGTGAAAAAATGGATTCTTGAAACTCCCAGATTATTTTTCCAGAATCTTATAGAATTGAAATTTTCCATGTGACTGCCAGTGTGCTGATTATACTGTCATTTTCATTTATTGTTCAAATGTTATTATATTATTAAATCATTTATTTTTAATCCATAATTATTATCCATTAAATTATCTAATCCTTACAAGTGCAATAACTTAATAATACGTAAGGTTTAAATATTCATTCACATATTATTTATTTTAAAATTGTAATATTGAGATTTATTGTGAATAAATTTTTATTAATATATTTATTATATGAAACGGTCCTCATGAAGAAATTTGATACTTTGTAATTTTCAGGTATAGTAAAATAATATTGTTGACATATGAAGGGTCCACTGCAATAATAATGAATGTCCAAAAAATTTAAAATTCGAACTACTAACGTCATTCGGTCACTTGATTTATGCAGTTAATGATCTTGTTTACAAACCAAGCAATATTGCTTACAGGACCGGAATAAATTGATTTTTATTATTTGGCTACACGGCTAGAACGCTCAACATCACATGTGTTCACGGCAATAATGATCAGTGACCATTGCTTCGTACTGGCCGCCATCTTGCGGTGATCCTTGCTTATCTTCGCTAAATAAGGAGGATATTCCTGAGGAAGAATTCAAACTACCAGGTTTAGCTTATAACGACAGGCTGCCAATAAATATGGAAAATTATATTGAACTGCAGTTTTTGATAAAAAACACCATGGTAGTGGAGGTTTATCCCTGCGATTATTTTAATAATTTCATAATATCCTGTCAAGTTCATCTTGTCAGGTCAAGTTCACCCACGCCCTAATTTGAATGAAAATCTCGGGTCCCAGCAAAAAGCTCATCACGTATTGCTATCTTTTGAGCGGAACATAAAAACATTGGAATCCCGGTCCTTTAAATGAGCGTTGTCATTTTCTGTGGTCCTACTGAAAAATCAAACAAAGATAAGAAAATATATTTTATTTCGTTTTTCATCTTACTGATGACACTTGATGCTCCTGACCGAATGGTAGCCGACGTTGCCCAACGAGGTCAGCTCGCTGTGCAGACGGATGTCGACGAAGCTAATTGTAATGCCGCCTAAATGGATGGCTATCGACGGACCTTTTTCATAACCGTAGTAGGTTAATTAACTAACATCTGTCAGAGAACACCTACTTCCATAGCTATGCAAACATGCCTGTCAGATATAATTCAAGGCCCTTCGAGGTATTAACCAGGAAAGTAGTTATTTTCTGATGGGCAGGATAAAAAAATCCTGATTGAGTAAGCTATTGTGTAGCGGGAACCTATTGTCAGTGAGAATTGTACAGGAAATTGAAAACTGATATTTTGCATATTTAGGAATTACTTCTGTGAAGAATCCTGCAACCACACATGAAATATATTTCAACGTCTTTCGTGGTATTAACCAGGGGAGTATTTGTTTTCTGAGAGGTGTTCATCAACCTACTGCATTGAAGTTGAGACTGGCCTGAACGAATTATCTTTTCTCTAGATGATTTGAGACAAGACTGATCATGATATGTGTTCTCTAATTGGGTAGATATAAATGTAATGCTATTAAGTATTTATTACCTGCAACTACACATGAAATATATTTCAACGTCTTTCGTGGTATTAACCAGGGGAGTATTTGTTTTCTGAGAGGTGTTAGTTCATCAACCTACTGCGTTGAAGTTGAGACTGGCCTGAACGAATTATCTTTTCTCTAGATGATTTGAGACAAGACTGATCATGATATGTGTTCTCTAATTGGGTAGATATAAATGTAATGCTATTAAGTATTTATTACGTACCACAGTGGGGCAGAATCCCAAAAAGCTGGCCAAAAATCAAATTTTTGAATTGTATGTATTCGTCTATATACGTTAAGACCTGGTTTACAGGTAGTCTTAGCATGAAATTCCGGACCTAGCAGGTATGTACCTGCTCTTGGATCGCCTCGGCATCAGTCGACATTCAGCCGTCGGTCGTTCGGTACGCACTAAACAAGTATACGCGTCAAAAAATTCTTACCTGTTTCAAATTGCTGTGAAACGGACGAAACTATCGCAATTTGGATTCTGCAAAATGGAATCACTTTCTGAAAGTATGCAGAATATATAGTTATGCACAGTTATTGCGTATTGTATGTTAGAAATATTTAAATTTTGCAACAAGTAAACATAAAAAATTGAACTTTTGAATTGAACAGGATTAGAATCAGTCAGAAAGCAATTATTTCACCCCGAATTCAATAGCTACTTTCAAACGATTTCACTGTGCATCTAGGGAGAGGGCTGGTCGGTTGATTCCACTGTAACGCGACGTTGAAAGAGCTGAACCTATTTTTGTGTTATGGCTATATTTTTTCAGATATATTTTTTAGGAATATATACAAATTAATACCTTCTGTGAATAATTGATTTTCCTAAAATCAAAGTTCGATTCCAATATTTAACACTGTTTCTGGTGTTGATTCATACAAAAACTCATTGTACTTTTATTTTGTGTCAAGGTTGCAGAACTTACTAGGGCAACAGAATGTACGGAACAAGATTTGAAGGAGCTGCGGCAATTTTTTAATCAAACGTGTTCCGAATTGAAAATGAGCCTAGGGAAGCTGACTCACGATAGAGAAACAATTCATCAAGAACTTTTGAAGTAAAATATCTCTTCCTATCCGGATCTCAATTTTTCATTCCGTTTTCATGCTTCAGGTTGCAAAAAGAAAATGACAACCTAGTGGGAAAATATACTGTACATTCCCAGGAACTACAAAGTGAAGTCATTAATCTTCCTGATACGGTTGAGGTATGTGAATTTGCGTAGTATTCAAATTGCCTCTTTTGCTCAGTACTGAGCAGAATGAACAACAAATGATTGAAATCCTTAAAAACTTCAACTGCCTTTTGAAGTCAATCAATACCTGAATGTGGCAGAAATAGTATGAATATGTAAATAGTAACAAAAGTCTGAATAGTTTTGATTGGATTTTTATTGGTTTTCGAATTATATTTATAAATCAAAAAAATCTAAATCTTTGAATATTTTCGACCCATTTTTGCATAAGTCTTGTAAATTATATGAAAATAATATCAGATTTTTCCAAAAATTCCAACATAAGTTTCATTGATGTTTTGAAGGAACTCCATGAGGTTGTGCTCAGAAATCACCAAGAACTGATCATTGCTAAAATTGGCAAAGAAGCAGCAGAAGAAGCAGCTAATACACTTCAATCTGAGATAATGTTTTTGAAAGATAGAATAAATAACGATCAGCATGAACGAAAGAGTATTAAAGATACTTTTGATATGGAAATAAGAGGCCTCAAGTAAGGATGAATAATTTTTAAAACAAATGGATATTTCAGTTCAGAAGTTTATTTAATTTTCAGGAAACAAATAGACCAGTTAATGAAGGAACGAAAACAAATTAACTCAAATCGAGAAAAGTTGGTCAGCTCTGAATCATTGTACCAAGAAAAGATGAGGGAGCAACAAGAAAAAATCGATGAATTCATGGAAACAATCGTAAGTTATAGCATAAACTAATGAAGATAAGTTTTATGAGATATTTTAGAAATCACTGGAGAAGCAAAACAACGAGCTTAGGAATAGAGTATGTTCCCTTCAGCAGGAATTAGATACAACAGAAACTGTTCAAAAAGATTTCGTCAGATTATCACAGAGTTTGCAGGTTAGTATGTTACTTGTTGAGTGACTGAGTATACCAGTAAAAACGTTTTTTATTATTATTTATCCGAACCAATGATCGGACGCGCTAGTTACAATAACCAATGACTACTTCCCGCAACCAAGAGTGAGTGATCACTAGCTCCAAGAATCGTGAGTCCTGAGTAATCGCAAAAGAACCGAGAATAACGAGCTTCTGCATTCGACAGGCAAAGATCTCTGCCGAATTTCGGCATGCCGCCCATAGTCTTGAGTTCCGAGAGTAGCTTCTGGACGATATTTGTTTCTTCTGGGACCGAAAACTCAGTAACAAATATCGTCTCACTTCGATTCTCGAGGAGAAGGACTATATTAGGCTCATTTGCTTATTGGTGATATATCTGTCTGAGGGTGTGAAATGGGAAGTTCCAATAAATTCGGCAAGTTTCATACAGGTGCCAAATAAAATAGTAAGCACTCGTAAAGCCACATTATGGCGATGGATATAGGCCGAAAGATAAAATGCATCAAAAGTCTCGGGCGCCTGTAGGTAGACCCTGCAACGAGTATCAGGAATATTTATGCCCATTAAAACGGCTTCGGTAGACCAAGGTGTTGGAGACACCTTCTTGGCAAGATGAACCTCCATCTCCGACCTGAGAAAGGCAAATGTCAGCTTGACATACAAGCCATGGTCGTCGAATTTCTTGAAGGAGACTCCATACAGCTGCTGCAATCTGCGCCAGGGCTGGAGACTCAATTAATTGGTTGCGGATGCTTGTTGATACTCTTCCAGGATTTTTTTATATGCAGTTTCACACGAAAAGGAAGCCCTGTAATGTTCAAAGAACACCGCGTGAATCAAGGGACAAGAGATACGAATTAACATTTACTTTGAATTTCTGAAGTTTGTAAGCCTCAGGAAAAACTTCTTTTGGCAAGGAGTTCCAAAGCTCTGCTGCTCTATTGAAAAAAGATCCCTGAGCAAGAGAGATTCGACAGGTTTCCAAATTCACAACAAATAGGTGGGAATTCTGTACTCGTCGGGTCATCCGTGTAGATATTGCCAAGGGGAAAACGATTGATAACAATTCGGAAGAAACTGGACCGTGAAAGTATCTATAGAAGAGAGACAAGTCTCCGACCCTTCTACGATGTTCCAATAATACCATATTCTATTATTTTTGCCAACTCGTCGTTAATTTCATTGACGTGAATGTTTCTTTAAATTTTTGTTTCTCGAGCTGGTGTGGGAACTCTGGAATGGACGAGAGGGCTTTTCTCTCGGAACTGTTTGTTCTCTGCGGAAGCCCTCACCCGCCTCGCTAGTGACTTCTGCAGTCGCTAGCATTTCTATCCTCTCAAGGCAACGCTGCTTGATGGAAACAGCACACCTTGATTCAATGTATAGTAGATTCTTTGCAGTTGTGCTTGTAATGACCATTTTATCATCCTCAGAATCCCAAAGAAAGGTTTTTTGGGTTATAAACCTACCACAATCAAGAAAAGAGAAGTGTTTGAAAACGGAAACAGATTCTTTTCCAAAACGTCGAAGTTCTTGTATTTTTTGTGACAGGCAAATTTAAGTTATAGAAGTTGCTTACTAATAGGACTTGTTTCATTTAGAAGAAACAGTTACTTTTCGGAGTAGATAAAAAATCTGCCATTTTACATTTTTCAAGATTTCAATATTGATTGTATTTTTTTTTTCAATTGTGGCCATATCATGCTTATATGCATCAACCAAACTGAAATATACAATACTAACGACCCGCCCTGGCTTCGCACGAATAAAAAATGGTTATTGTGGGTTACCCCTAAAAGATAGACCATTGCGTACTTTTTTGTAGACCTTTTGAGGTGTACAATACTGTAGTACATTATTATGATATATCTCGTAGGGTTCAGCCAGCGTTTGCAATGTAAGCACAAAAAATGTGTTTATTCACGTTAGTGTTTCTCTACTATATTATGCATGTATTATACATATAAACCTTCCTCTTGAAAGCATGTTTGTATTACGGAAAAAATACCTACTTGTATTTTTCTCATTATTTAAATAATAATTTTTGATGTATACTTTTTAATTTTGTCTGACTTATCCTATGCCTGTATTCGACTTCATTGAATTAATAAAATATTGAAATAATATATTTTTTGCGGACGATAATTGATTCCTCTCTTGCCTCTCCTATCTCTCATTAATGTTTTTAATCATTCCCTTAGCGTGACTATTATCATGTCTTTTTTTAATGCCTTTTTTCATTGTAGGTACAGTTGGAGAAAATTCGAGAAGCTGATACTCAAGTTCGGTGGCAACACGAAGAAGATGTTCAGGAGTGTCCAACTTGTCATTCAAGTTTTTCAACTTCAAAACGAAAACAGCACTGCAGACATTGCGGTCAAGTGTTTTGTCAATCTTGTCTGTCACATACGGTCATGTCGGGGCGTAACAGTCGCCCTTCGAAAGTTTGTGATGTTTGTCATACATTACTAGTCAAATCTTCTGCTCCGTATTTCAGTGAAGCACCGCCGATGACTTGAAATCTCGAATCACCTAGTAGAAGTATTCCATTGTTAACGTCTTCAAATTTTAAACTGTGAATAAATTCATTCCGGAATTTTAGATTGTATTTATGTTTGAAATCTAAGTAAAGGTTATTGTACAAATGGATTATTTTTGCTGATGGATCAAAAATTTCAGTAATTTCTCAAGTTATATGGAAATGTTGATCATCTTCCTCTTCACGAATTCAATAACTGCGACTGAAGGGAATTTAAACATCCATTTCTTCACAAACGCGTCAACATGCATAATCAGTTTTAGTTTATTGATCCCAAAAAATATATTTTTATGCGGTTCCCGGATCGTTCATGTAAAACATTTCATGGATTGTATTTAATTATATGTAGTGTATTGAAATCTTTCGATTTATTTTCTAGATCATCGAATAGAAAACATTGGAAAGTGTTATTTAGCCTGGAGCATGATTTGATTGGCCATCACATACAAAAATGATTCTTTCATGATTTAGGAAATGTAATTTAACAGGTCTAGAATTCGCGATAGAAAATAAGCGATACGCCCCCTATCGACACTCAATGATTAGATCGGCATACTCTAGGTTGCATGTGTTTATATGGGGCTGTTGTGTTGACTCTTCAGTCATTTTGGATTTTTATGTGTTTGAGCTTCAATGGAGATTGTGGAGATTTCCACGAAGTTTGGAAATATTCCAATGAAATAGTTGGTAGTTTTGCTGCTTTTCATTTATTGTGAGCATATATTTACTTTTGGTTGTTCTTCAGTTCTGGATGTAAACCAGTTCTTTGGTACAATCTCTATGGTATGGGTGATAATGTATAATTTAGTATGTAATGCATAATTCTGATTAGGGAGAATCAAATCAACCAGCTGAAAACTGCCTCTTCTGATACTTTATTATTGCTGAAATACATTGAATAAATTTCATATTTAAGTAATCGAAGCAAGATGGATAAAAACCCTGGTGTGTTGACTAATACCTAATAGATTGTAAGCAAATTTTCTCGACTTTTCGCTATCTTGATTTTGATCAATTTTAACTGAAGAGATGCCTTCGAGAGTTTGCCAGCAGAGGCGCACCTTACGTGAGTTTAATTTAATCTGCGATGCCATGATATTTATTGGTTATGTTCATTTCATGTTCTCATGTTTTGCATGCAATTTCTTGCTTTCCCGCGAAATGCTAGAAATTATGTAGTCATCACATTTTGACTGATTATTAGGTATTCCTTTTGCTGTCAATTTGATGAAAAATAAATCAAAAACTCAGTGATTGTGATTTTAAATCTTCCGAAACAATAGTTGTGAGTGAAACTGGAAAGTATTGATATCTTATCTTTCTACTTTCTGAGGAACCGAAAATAGGTAAGTACTTTTTTCTTCATAAAAAAAAATGCAGTTTTAATGTGATTACGAGCCGATGATATGAGGGATAAGTAATACCTACACGTTACACGAGCGTTTCATTTTTAAATCGGTTCATAATAAATCCAACTATCACTATAAAATCTAACATACAAGAACAGCAACGATAACACTTAAAAAGAATATAAACAAGAAAAACGTGAAAAGAAACAAGAACTAGGTACAAGATTCTGAATAATAAAGGAACATTCAAATCGAACTGTCAAACATTTCAAGAAAAGAACTTGACCTAACGTATTTTGTACACTGATAATTCTATTGGTGAACGAAAGATCCCACAAGAGTTTATCCAATGAGACCGCCGGTATCGAAAATCACTCGTAAGCTGCGGCCTCAATGTACCCTTTAGAAAATCGCAACACCACCTACCGTCAAAAAATGTAAGTTTACTCTTCGATTTATCAGGTCGAGATGAATTGGCTAAACAAAAGCATATCGGTCAACGCACCAGGGTTTTTATTCATCTTGGATCGAAGTAAATTTTTCCAGCTGAGAGATGCAATTTTCAATTATTTCAGGTGTAAATTAATAATTAAATTATGCAAAATTCGTTCAGTAAGCCCGACTTGAATTAGTTCAATGAAATGTTCCTTAAGTAAGTATTCAACTGTCGATTGAGTCACTTTTCACACAAAAATTGATGAGAAATTGAAAATTTCACGAACAAAAGGAACACGAGAACATCGAAGCTCCATATAAGTATACACATGCAAATGTAAACATGATAATCCGACCATGGATAGTTCCGCGTGCCGTTCTTATTTTCTATCGCTAATAGCGCAAGAGAGCTGAAGTGGGGCTCATATATATTCATTTTTCAAACAATAACCTCCAGCTGAGTCCTAATAACGATTCACAATATTATTTTTTTGAAATCTTTTAAAAGGGATCATTTACCCTAATACCAAACTCTGGAAATATATCACTCAGTTTGGATTTGATCTCTATTAATAATTTTCACTTTCACACCAAAGGTTTCAAACCTATAAGTCATAAATCCTTCCCGACAACACCTGAGCAGTAGGCAGATTGAGACCTCAGCGTGAAATCACATTATCCTTTTTCACAAAGTGACAATAAGCGGTAATTTCATATACCAGGTGGCATGAGAGATTTATTTTTTACAGTCTGCCTTTTGAAAAAAAATTACTTAATGCTCAAACAAATCGTGATCTGGAAAATATACACGCTTTGCTGGGTACCTACGTATACCTTCAAACAGAGAATGACAAATTAATTTTGGTCAATATCATGATAAAACAAATTCAAGTTGTAATGAGCATACTGTAGAATTTGATTTGTATTACATACTTTTGCAAAACCTGCGTGTAAGTTTCAAGTCATCTTCGCCAGTTTTTAATTTCAGAGTTATATTGAAAAAGAATTTTCATCCGTGAGAAGAAATATTCCCTTATTTCAATTATGCACTATTCTTTAAATCATGGTAATGGGCAGGCTACATTTGAACATTAGTAAATTTTCGAGGTTTTTTGAAAAATTCTACTAGAATTTCGTCGGTGAGTTCAATATGGGTATGGATATTCAAAGAAGCAAGACTATTCAGTCGTTCCTGTCCGATCGTACTTCTCAGGTAATTTTTGATCCTTAAAGTTGAAAATGATCGTTTTTCTTGAAAAATTAGACTTGTTACATTTGTGATGAGTATTGTGTATGCCGGTAACGGTTTGAATATACTATGTATGTGTAGAATATGCTTCGGACTTCGGAGTCGAGTTCGGAGGACGAAACTCAATCATCACCTAGAAGATGGCAAATGAGACTTTGCCGAAACGTTGTGACAATTATCCTTCAGGGGATCAAAACCACAGAACACGGAATGAAACCCGAAAAAACAACTCATCATATATATATATATATATATATATATATATATATATATATATATATAAATTTTGAGTTATAGACCCCCCCCTTGACCTGATCCTGGATCCGCCACTGCCAACTCCCTACTCCTCACTCAGGAGCAGCATGGTTATTCGCGGACCCGTCAACCATGAAACGTAGCAGGAGTCATTGGCCAACAAGACAGAAATTCTTATAAAGAAAAATCTCTGCCTCGTTAGGGAAGCGAACCCGGGACCTCTAGGTCAGCAGGCGGACACGGAACCTGGCAGTCGAGCGTGTGTACTTCATTATGAAGAAATGCTTTTCTTTTTGTGGAGAATTTTCGTGTTTTTGAATTGCATGCCGTTTTGGATTTCACTAATATATATCATTTCAAGTTATTGACGTAAATGGAATGCATGTAGCTACACCCCGACATACAAAAACTGTGAAAAAATTGAATGAACATGATTATATAAATTCATTCATTCATTTTCTTGCACGCTGCTTTGTATTGGATTACTGAATATTAGGCTAAAATAATGAATGGAATAACACGAAGGTTCCCCACAAAAAAAGCGTTTTTCCTTATGAAGTGCACACGCTCGGCTGCCAGGAACCACTGTATGCACTAGTCTGCAGTGTAAAATGGGAGAACGTCACCTGTCACCACCTCCCGGTCTATTTATCTGAAATTGAAACATAGACAAGAGTTCTATAATTGAAATTAAAGCAAGTGATTTCCAGACATTTTTCGCATGTTGTAGATTACTCAGATGACGATACTATTTTTGTAGCTTTAAGGTTGTGTTGTGATAAAAGATTATTGACATTTTATGTTTCATATCTTTTCCTTTTCTGTTGCTGAAGACAAGTGTAATTTGTTCCTGAATTGCAATATAGATAACAAATGTTACAATGTAGTAGAAGGCCACTTTTCATGTATTTCAAATTTATACCTGCCAACATTGTATCTATAGGTGCCAAAGTGGGAAGTTGCTTGATGGGGGTTCCAAGATCAATATATTTAAAATAATCTTAGCAGATAATGTCAGATGAGTTGTTCCATTCATTTGACTAAATGGGCTCCCAAGTTAACTAATGAAGGGATTATCAGGGGGTCTGGACCATGAAGATTTGAACTGTGGATGATCATAGAACATGATGAAGGAAAAGAAATATATACTTTCAGGTTATTATGGAGCCATACATCAGAAAGATAGACTCTGGTGAAATTTTGAAGGTTGTTCAGAGGCAAACAGTTATTGTTCATCTTCATTCAAAAGGTTCCCAAATGAGATATACTCAATAAGGTAATTTCATACTCATCAAACATTAAATTGTTGATGATTCATCAATCTGTATTTTCAGGGAGCTGTGAGTTTTTATGACGTGGAAAAAGAAAATTATTGACAAAAAAATTGGAGACGATAGATCAAAGTCAATGAATAACATGAATTGTTGAAGAAGTTAACCATAAACGAATAAGATATGCACTCCCAGATAATAAATTGTTATGAAATAAAGGAAGTAATGTGTCCATATATTTCTTAGTATGTTAATAGCATGTTAATTGAACTACATTACAAAAATTAAACAAAAAACTCGGTTGCAAAAACAATTCAAAAACAAAAATAACAGCATGTAAGTAGGTAAGTATAAACCGCAATGAAAATTCAAAGGGTCAAATGATATTACAAGTAGAGGCCAGAACACTTATTGAAAATGAAAAATGAGTGATGAAAAATATTTTCAAGTTATATTTCTTCTAGTTCTGATGGATTCAGTTTCCCAATCAATTAAATTTCTTGTCTAAAGTAAAACAATCAAGTTGCAAATATTATTGCACTGGTATAACTTCCGCCAAGCTATAGGTGCTCTTTGATATTTCCTTTGGATGTTTGAAACCCACATCAATATAATCATAATTAGCTTGAAAGCAAGAAACAGGCAAATACGGAGGGAAGGCATACTAGCATTTTTTTTAAATTTATTTATCAGAATGAGAGAAGTGTAATATTCTTGAATGTCCATTGAGTCAATTTGTTCCCAAGCCAACTTCCAGAAAGCAACGACACTCTCCAATTAGATGGACAAAAAAGTAATAGTAGGTATATAATGTAGATGAGTCGACAATGCCCATTTTCAAAAACCCTATAATAAACCAAAAAAATACAGATACTTCTACCCTCAAATCTTTTCTTTGTACTGAAAAAAAAAAACTTTATGCGTTTGAATTTTTCTCTGACTCAGTAGTTGAAAGCATTTTCACAGAAATCAGTTTAAAATAACAGCTTCTGAAGATAACAAGATTTCAAACTTCCCACCAATCTCCCCACCATCACTATTGAGTTACGACATACGTTCAAGAAATTTTATATTCAACATTATTTTCTTCAATTGAGAAAAAAATATATGATTTCATACATCTATTTTAACTGCAATGTGTAGGGAAATGTCCAGAGAATCCGACTCCAATAGTATGAATCCTAAGAAACGTACTTTAAATAGCAAAAATGTGCTTCAAAGTCGAATTTTTAAGCCCATAAGAAATACATGGGAAAATGCACGGATCCAGCGATGGACCTCAATTCAAATTTCCCTCCTAACCTAACTAATATGATCTATGATGCCGTCCTTTTTCAGTGTGGCGCTATCTCGTAGTTAGGAAGGAACTATTAACATTGTTGGGAGCTACTCCTTACAGTTTCCTATCCTTTATTTCTGTGAATCACATGGGTTTACTTCTCCACGCCCCACGGTGACACACGGGATTCACTCAAAACCTGTATACGTATTTAGAGTTACGTCATACACAGTAAATTTTATGTAGTGATGAATATTTCCAGTTCATTGTTCAATTTGAGACTGTTGTTCCAGGCTTTGAAGTATATTACTTTTTTTTTGTTGTATCACCGACTTCGGTTGTAAACGAGTTAAAAAATGGGATTACTTCAATCAAGAAGTCGAGAAGAAGTGGAGTATGAAAAATTGCAAAGACAAGCTGAATTGCGAAGAGAAGCTGAATTGCGAAGAGAAGTCGAGTACCGAAGGCTATTAGCTGAAGCTGAGGTACGTAGGCAACAATTGCAAAGGCAAAGACAATTTGAGGAAGCTCAAAATCAAATATACCGCCGGATACAGTCACTAAGTTTGCGAGATGATGAAGTCCATTCTACAAAAATTGAGAAAAATCTTTCTATAATCCAAGAACTTCTGCAGAGCATTGGTTATGAAACATGGATGAACAAAGTTGGTGATGTTACGTATGCATTAGAAACCTTGAACGATACATCCATAGAATTTCAACAACAAAAAAGAGAATTTATAAGGACCAATAAAGCGTGCTTCAAAGTAACACACATTGACAAAGTATACAATCCATATCTCCTTTTGCTTTATAAGCTGCAGGGACAACGGAGGTCAGTTGAAATCAAAAGACTATTCCATGGAACCAAGAAGTGCAATGTTGATGAAATTTGTAAGAGCAACTTCAATTGGAGATTGAGTGGTTCATCTACTGGGCATAGGTTTGGAAAAGGAGTTTCTTTCACACCTTTTTCTAATTATGCCACTCATTATGGAGATAAAAAGTCTTTTGATAAGGTCATGCTTATAGCAAATGTTCAGGTTGGAAAATGTTGTCTAGGTGGCATTGATACTTTGATTCCATATGATTCAGCAGATACAAGTGTGAATGAACAGAAGTCTGTTTATGTGAAGTATGAGGATAATTCATTTTATCCAGATTATGTATTATACTATCAGGGTTTTGATAGTCAGAAAAGAATGGGTAAAAAGGTATAGATATTTTGACAATCCCATTACCATTTGAAATATCTATCTTTTACATAATATGGTGAGTCGTGAGTAATATGAGACTGTCCCTAGAGGCTATAATAGATGTTATATATTTCTGGTGATTATCATAACTCAATTATTCAAGTGTTTTAATTTTTTTCAAGTAAACAGGGTATCCCAGAAGAATTCTGCAGTGAATTATAGATAAGATATAAGATAAGATAATCTTCACAAAGTTCATATATACCCAAAACCAGCCATTCCGAGATAAAACAATTCTTTGAAAAATTCAGAGTACATATCTGGAAAAGTTTATCTCATCCGGACTGAATCAGCTATAACACATAATAAGATTTTGTTGAAAATCTTCCTCTCGACACTTCTTTGTACTCAACTCAATTTTTTCACAGGGTACCAAAAAATTATTCTCAATTCTCTCTTTCACTTTCAACCATAGATACCCACCGTGTTTTTTTTTCTAATTGAAAACCTTGCATATAGGTATATTCTAACTCTGTGATCAATATTTTTCAATTGTTTTCTATAGCTAAAACAACGTTTTCAAAGAAATTTAAGACTTTTGTTCAGTTGTTATTTGATTTTCAATGATTTTTTTGGTTCTGATTGAATGTTCCCTATTGGTGGTAGTAGCTCAAAAAACGTTATTTTTAAACAGTTAGTTCAATAATCAAAATAGTAGATAAAAATATAACAAGAGAAATCAAAAATTTTATCAGGTTAGATCAGTAGGGGCAAATGGGAAATAAATGGATTGAGAAAGTGAAAAAAATTGATAACTGGTCACCAGAATTTTGAATATCTATTTCATTCCTGTTTTAATTACAGCACATTTTGTTTTTTCTCGGCTTCATTTGTTTTTTTGTGGAATTTGCAAAATTTTTGATCTTTTCTTCCTCCTGAATTTTTGATATCTCTTCATATCTTCAATTTTTTCAATTGTCATTTTGTCAAGCTGTATGTATCATTTGAGATCTAAATTCGTTCTGAATCAATCGTGTCGCGATATTTTCAAAGGAAAACACATACAATCGATTTACTCTATCAAATGTGTAAATTTCACAAGAAAGCAATACTTGATCAAATTTTGTACTTCAAGGTAGCTGTCATGATTATAGCTTTATTGTAATATTATATGTACCTACTTTTGGTGTGCATTAGAAACCAAACATTCTAACAATGTCAAACTTTTAGAATTGTATAACATACGAAAATATTTTTCTTGTTAGCTACAATAGTGACCAAATTTTACTGTCTATAACTTCATTTCAATCCTCTACATTTTCAATTTTTATGTAGGCATATTTCTATTCAGTATTAGCGCCTTGACTTCTGTAGTTAGCATGTATATTGAGGTCAATAAATCTTAATTACTTACTATGTACAGCTTATCCAATCCATCTTGGCAAAGAACTAAAGACGTATATGGCCAGCAATATCTGTGTAAGTGTATAGTAAGATGAAAAAAAAACTATTATATGTGTTCAATGTGTTTTGTAATTTATTCCTAGTAGGTGTTTTACTTTCGTCATGGTCTGCACTTGTGCCATGATGGATTGGATAAGCTGTGTTTGTCCTTTATACTTGTGATTTCTTGTGGGCAAGTAAAAATATAATGAAAGTGATGATAAACAATACTCAAATATTTATTCGATTCGGGCGAGATTTTGAAGAGTTGTTGTTTGCAATCTACAAAGGTATACCTGTAAAACAATTCAATAATGATAGAATAATCTTGTTTATGTACAAAAAATGAAGAAGGCGAGGATCGCCAACGTCTTTTCTGAAAAAAAAGAACCACGGTAAGACAGAAAGCTCGTTGGCAAAAGACTACTCAAGCCCATTCTTCTGAAAGAGACGAGCAACGGGAATCTGCAAAGGCATTCTTGTGAAAAAATTCAATAACGATTATATATAATCCTGTTTAAGATTGTAGAAGGTGAGGATAGACACCCTCTGTTCTGAAACAACCGAGCAATGGTAAGCAAGATAGAAAGCTCGTTGGTCATGAATTACTCAAGCCCGTTCTTCTTGAATAGACGGGCAATGGAAAGTAAGACTGTTCTTCTGTAACAGACGAGCAGCGGGAACCAATGTAATAACAGCTAGTTTTCAATATATTTTATGTTATGTTTTAAATTATTGAACAAGTATTTTTCAGTTTGCAAGACCATTCGAACTGTTGTTTCAATAATTATTATTAATGAGAATAATGTTTCGCCTTTTTCATAAAATTCCTTCCAAAACCACAGCGGCAAGTTGGACACGTATCGAAGTATTTGGAAATACATATGGTTTGAGACCAAAAATAATCTACCGGTCATACTAAACGATCATTAAACCTTTGGTTACCTACACAGTGTGTCGCCCAATTGAATTTGTGAGAGAAAACTTATATATTTGTGGAATTACAAAAGTTTTATTTCAAAAAGTCAGCTTCGTTAAAAACAACTATTTCTCATTTCAAGTCACTTTAATGTGTACTGAGTTATTCAGAATATGGATTTTACCCGACCAAAATTTTCAAAAAATCAATCATTCAGCTCTGAACGCAAGTATTTCAACATAATTAGATGGAAGTTTCTTCTCATGAAGTTAATCCTTCTAAATCATGAATTTGACCAAAAGACAGATGAGACCTACATCAAATCTAGTATAAGGTACACAAACGATTTATTTCGGGAAATGACCCATTGGCGTAGCAAACTTGCATCGAGTGCAAATAATATCAGTTTGGTGTTAGGGTGATGGATCTCTACAAAAAGTTTCAATATATACCTCAATGCTCCGTTCGATTTGAAATGTGAATGAAAAATAATTATCGCGCTGATAGCCCATACATTTCAAGTTGAAACTTGTTGAACAAAATGATTCGATAATTTGTTACGATAAATTTCAATGATATCAAATATCTACCATTCACCTGGAATTTATTATCTGAATTGTGAACTCTAAAAATTGGAAACAAAGACATTCTTGAAAAAAAAAAGCCGAAAGCACCTGGGAATTATCATTTATAGTAAGTTGAAATGGGATAACCAAATCAAGTTATAAAAACTCAAACAGCTCTTTTCAACATTCGGGGTTTGTCATTCGGCATATTCAATTACCTACTCTATTTTCCACTGGTAGCCTCAATTAGGGCTGTGGCACGCTACGCCACTGGGTGATCATAATCAGAAAATACTTCAAGAGTTGAAATTAAAGAGAACAACCAACCTCTATAAAAGTTTTATTTATAACAGAGCAATACAAAATAAGCACTTATTTTTTAAGAATCTGAATCACGTCTTCATCATGCATTGTATGATTGGCTCCTACACGTTGGGGAGAATATTTGGTACTAGTGCCCCAAACTAACGCGTATTTGAATTGAGCTGCAAGAGTTCTATGGATTGCATGGCAGACATGTTCCACTGTAACTCCTTTCCTCAAAATTAGGCCATCAGAAAAATCTGGTGGTTGACCAGGCTTCTTAGTATAGACTCTGATTAAACTTAAATACTCCCATAAGGTGGCTAGTAGATAATCTAGGTTCAGCTTCATGTTACAACTAAAATAGTGCATATTTGGATAGTTCATATTCGATTATTTTCAAAGTGATTAGTAGGTGTATGAATTTGAAAAATTCCTAAAATTACAGCAGAAGTAAATATTCATTAAAGATCGATTTGTTGAACTGTATTTTGCATCTTACAATCAAGTTGGTTTCTAAGGCAAGAATCGAGCTTTGAATGTGTTTTTCTGAGTGCTTGGCTTCTGAAATGATTTTAGAAAAAAATATTCACTTACCTAACAACAACACTATTGGGTTGCCTAGCAATTCTATCAACCTCTTCAATGGATATCTGATCAATTTTATTGTAGACATAAAGACAAGGCAAATAAACTCTGTTAGCACAAATGACGTCAATAAGTTCATCTGCAGTACAATCTTCTCTGAATAGCACCTCGGCATTGAATATTTTATATTCATGTAAAATCAACTGAACTAATTTTTCATCTATTTTTGTCAAGGGACATGTCGAATTGAATGATAAACCACCACCTTTTTTAATCTGAAACAAACAAATATTGAAGTGACATAATTTGTTATCTGTGGCAGCCAGATAAATCCTAGCTGCTGTTTTCGGTTCATATAATTGAAAAAAATTTGTAGTCTGTTTGGGAGACAACCAACCAACAAATAGCTAGACATAGTGTATACAATTTGAAAACTGTTGCACGACATCAGGGGTGACATAAAATCATGCATTATATCGTTTATATTTAATTTCAAATTTAATGCCTGTTATTCTTTAGCATTCGATCGGCAGCATTCAGTTTTGAAATTTGTTATATCTTTCTTCAGCAAGTATCAGTCTAAAACTCTTTGTAAAAATCCCAAAACAGTTCAATGAGTACTCCCAAGAGTTTTGGTGGCATCTTTGATTGGTTATTAATTCAAAATAGAATGGGATAATTACGGCCCTTTGCTCCCCTCAACGGCTGTTAGGGAAGTAAATTGAGTGCATAATATTATATGGGATTTGTAATCTACAGCAGGTTCCCTGAGAACTATTTTATGGATGCCGTATGTCACTATGCAGTCTATTGAAAGGAATGTGTTTCAACCTATCACCTATAAATAGAGAATGTTTTTTAAACCTTTTTTTGCAAAGCTCAACATGGAAGATAATTTAATACTTGCTGTCAATTTATACATTCAATTGTTCAACTTAATTTTTTAAGTGTGTTTTGTGCAGCAATAAATTGGAAATGTCCTCATTATTATTCCATACATCCCTCAAGAATTAAATGAATTTTTCCGATTGAAATCAAGTAATCAAACCCTACCTCATCATATCATACATGAGAAAAGCGACATTCAATAAAATTATGAATGGAAAATGAAAATACACCATTTTCGAGGATAATTTGAGAAATTTTTTTTTTATGATATTTGGTGTTGAATGACCATTTTTGTGACATACATTCCATCTGAATTTCTGAACCACTCAATAAAAATCCACACAACCTACACAACTGTACCTTATTGAAGCACTCCTCTGAACGAATTCAGCTGAGTGAAAACATAAGTTTGGTGAGTCACAGTCTTATCGGACACTCTGTATGTTGGTATTTATTTTTTGAACATATTATTTTTTGCTCTCTTCAACATTTTTTCCAATCTCTAATAGGGAAGTAGCTATTGTCAGCCCATGCATCGTTGATTCACTTTTATATCGATAATTTTGAAAAAACAGCATAGTTCATATATAATTTATGAGAGTCTTCCTTTTCGAGGATAGAGGTAGGTTCGGTGAGTTTTGAGGAAAAGATTCTTGTATTTTTCTTCTCCAAGTGAATGCAAAAAGAATACAAAACTTCTCCATAAAAGAAGTTATATCAAATATTTAGCAAACATTCTCTGTTGATATGAGTAAATCATTCAGAGAGGTTTACAATCATTCGAAAAAAGGGAGAAAGAGTCTATCTCAAACAGTTACTCTGGCTCAATTTGTACAGCAATCACTTGAAACTAAAATCAAAGAATTAACATTTATGAAATTTTTCTAGAAATACTAACCACCTTGCCTTGAAAACCTAGAAGTGGTTGAACTGAATAATTTTTATTGAGAAATGGATTTCTACATTCCGGAAAATTTACATAAAAGGAAAGCTCTATCAAATGATTACAAGAAACTTACTTTAAAATAAATGTTCGGCTTTTTCTTATTCAGTCTTATCCCTACACTTTCCAACTCTCTCTCTAACAAATCTCTATGAACATCTTTTTTTGTGGCATCTAACATCATCAATACTAAATCTGCTGTTCTAGCAACTGCAATCACTTGCCTACCTGAAAAAATTAATCAATATAGAAAGTAGAAAAAGTATAGCAATGAAAAGGCTCATGGTATAACATGACTTGCCAATAACAGATGATTAGTTTACTACCTACTATTTTAAAGATGAGTTTGATGGCTTGAATGCAGTTGGTGCAAGCAATTGATTTTTCAATAAATACAATTAGTTTTTTTGATCAGGTGGGGTTAGCATATCTTTCACGAATTATTTCTAAAGTTACCTCTTCCTTTCCCTTGTGCTGCACCTTCAATGATTCCTGGCAAATCTAATAGTTGAATATTGGCCCCATTGTAATCTATCACCCCTGGTATGCAAGTCAAAGTGGTGAATTCATAAGAGGCAGCTTCACTTTCAGTTTTTGTAAGGGTAGAAAGTAATGTTGACTGAAATAGATATTGATCAAACTATAATAGGAATAGGTTAAAAATTTGTTAACTGTATATTACTACACAATCTCTTTTCCATCTGATGTTCAGAAACACACTCAATGAAGTGTTTGAATATGTAACCAGGGGACAATATATTCAAAGTCTACTGCAATAGAAAACATTTATTTTTTCAATGCAACAGTTGAAAAAGTGGTCACTGAAATTAGTATTTGAAAATCAAGTCCCAACGGTTATAGATTATCATACTTTGTCAAAAAAAAAATAATATCAATATTATCATAAATCATAACATCTTATAAACTGAAAAAACTCTTTCAGCCCTTGTAGAAATCATATGTAACTGTTTTGATGTGAGTACTTTGTGTCCATTAAAAAAATAAATAAATCAACTAGTCAATATCACCGCACTTGAAAGTTCTTTGTGCAAATGTTTGGAATACAATATCCCAATTTCATCTCTCATTTATTATTTGGTCGTACTTACGTTTTTTTCAATTGATACATAAAAGGAGCCTAGAGTGCTATTGGAAAAGTCTCATGAAAGTAAACTGAGAATCTGAACAAGAATTTTTAAATATTAATCCATGAATCTATATATGTTGTAGAAATTTCTCGATCCTATAGGGACATCGAGATTTTTTTTAATTTCCTCCTTGAAGAAAGTGAAATTGAATTTTGTACATTTCTGGATATGGCATCAAGTATAGTTTTGGATCGAGATGTGTAGGTGACTTTTGATCCATTTTTATCGAGCATTTTTATCCATACATAATAACAATTCTTACATATTAAGGGCAACAAGAGACCCAGCTTGTCTCTTGAGTAATCCTCAAAACATACATTTGCTAGTATTCTTATAGTTGGCTTCTCATGTGTAGAACACAAATCTGATGTCAAATAGGGACGCTCGGAAGTTATGGCTATTCAAAGTTCAGAAAAAGGGTATATTCTTCATTGGACAACTCAAGTTAATCTGTGCATGGAAAGTATGAATATTTAATAGGTACCGTCCTTGTTTCAAACCAATTTTACCTTATTATTTTACTTTATTTAATATTTTATTTTTTAGTTGATATATTATAGTTTCAGATTTGTTACTATTTTTCATAATCTAAGGAATAGAATTTGTAAATCTTTCAAAATTTTAATATTATTATTGCAATTTCTAAAAGTAATTGCTCAGAATTATGCTCGGAGTTGTGATAATAGACTTTACATTCGTTAAAATCAAATATAAACACTCATAGTACTCTAGCAATCACTTCATCACTAGTTGGGAATTTCAAGATGACATGTAATTAGCCAATTATTTGTATAAGAGCTTATTGTTTTAATGAAACGGCAGTATTATTCATGATCAAACTTGAAACCTTTTTTTCTAATGATTCAATGGTGTTTTTTACCCAATGAATTGTTATCAGTCATTTCCGTTCAAGTTTCATTATGAAAAATGGTTATAATTCAGAAAAAAGTAATGAATAAGATGTAAATAGCGCCTGACGATTGAAAGCGCATGGGCTCCAATCAATTCTGAAATTTGAAGGGTCATCACTTCTGAAAAAAAGGGTTTCACACTTCGACTTCAGGTTCTTGTATGACACATGAAATGATAGTATAACCCAATTTTTTTTAAGGCTCAGCTTCATCTTATAGAAATTAGGTTAACTTGAAAGAATTATGAATTTTCCCAATATGATAATGCAAAACAATTACTTTTCCGACAGATGGAAATCCAATGAGAGCAACTCTCGCATCACCACTCTTAAGGACGTCAAATCCATCTCCCTTTTCGGATTTTTTTGATGGTTCGAGTAATTGAGATCGGTATTTTGCTAGTTTGGCTTTCAAGAGCCCCAAATGGTATTCAGTGGCTAAAAAAAAATATACATTTCAGGTTATGTCACTCTTATCAAAAAGAATGTAGAAACCTTTATTTTTCTGTGTTCTAGAGATTTCTCTCTCTATTTCAGAAATTTTCTCCAAAATGCCCATACTCCTTGATTTTTTAAAAAATAACTGTATAAAATTAAAATATCAAAACATTCGGCACAGCAGTCATGTCAATGGCCGCGTCTAACAGCTCAACTTAAAGCTGCCTCAGAGAATTTGACATTTCACCATGGAAAACTGTCAAATTCTGTTCAGCAGCTATAAGCGCTGTAAGCTGTTAGACGCAGCCATCACCATCAATAAAATTCCATAATCGCAATTTCATGGGCAGCAAATGCTGCTTGAGCATCAACTTTTTTCGCTGCTGCAACGAAATTTCTGAAGTTCAAACTTACGAATTATATTACAGGTGCTCGTCCTCTATATCACTGATGTAGTTGGTACAGCCGACAGCCGTTCTGTACTGGATGACCACAGCTCAACAGTTTAAAGCACAAAACAAAGAAAATTTAATTTTGTAATTTTTTTCTCTATACCGGAGTCACAGCCACCACGGCTGCGTCGTCCTTCTGTTAATTGCTGTCTGTGCAAGATGGCCTCGGCATAATAATCGAAATGGATTTAATTTCAGATCTAATAATCAGGGCTATTCACTAAGTAAAGTGGTTATCGCAGTTGCTAACCGTCGTAGCAACTCTGATAATAACTTGACATAATGACGGTGGTAAGCTGTTTTTCCTTAACAAGATATCTAAAGCAGTTGCCTGCGAACCACTACTCACAGCAACTGGTCATTATAGTAGCAACTTAACTTGAAAAGTGAATACAAATTTCGCGCTTAGCAACTGACCTTGAACATAACGACAATTTTTAGTTGCTATCCATAACAACTCTGCTTAGTGAATAGCCCTGATTATATTAATATCAACCACTTTTCAGTTGGAAATGGTGGGGAAAACGAAAGAATTAAACAGATCTTGCGAATTGAATCGAGCCTTGAGTAAGAATTCAAGTGATCCTCCCACGTTGTATATGCTCTGTACATATGGATTAACCCATAGACATATATAATAGGATTAACCTTACTCAAGAGACTTTCAGAGAAATCTGAGAGCTTACAATCCTTTTCCGAGATTTTTTAGCTCGTGATTGATATTCTGGATCAGTAAGATCTGCAGCAACAGCTGCTTTGTGCTTTAGAAATGATCACCTACCCATATATATATATATATATATATTTATTCGAAATTGTGACTGTATGCGTTATGTAGAGAGACTTATTTGGGTTGCAGTCTGCAACCCAAATAAGTCTCTCTATATATATATATATATATATATATATATATATATATATACCCAGTCAACACCAGATATCTTATGGATATCCAGTTTATGTCCAATTCACGTCGGGATATCCCTGTACCTATTTTGGACATCCCTAAGATATCAGAAACTGGATATCCAAAAGATATCCGGAACTGGATATCCATAAGATATCTATCAACTGGATATCCACCTCCTGGGCTCATCCTGGACATCCATAAGATATCCAATACTGAATATCCTAAAAATATCCTGAACTGAACATCCATAAGATATCCTAGAATGAATATTCCCAAGATATCCCAAAGTGGATATCCATAAGATATCCATCAACTGGATATCCATCTCCTGTGCTTATCCTGGACATTCATAAAATATCCAATATTGAATATCCTGAAGATATCCTCAACTGAACATCCACAAGATATCCTGGAATGAATATTCTCAAGATATCCCAAAGTGGATATCCATAAGATATCCATCAACTGGGTATCCATCTCCTGGGCTTATCCTGGACATCCATAAAATATCCAATATTGAATATCCTGAAGATATCCTCAACTGAACATCCACAAGATATCCTGAAATGAATATTCTCAAGATATCTCAAAGTGGATATCCATAAGATATTCATTTACTGGATATCCACCTCCTGGGCTCATCCTGGACATCTATAAGATATCCAATATTGAATATCCTAAAGATATCCTGAACTGAACATCCATAAGATATCCTGGAATGAATATTCTCAAGATATCCCGAAGTAGATATCCATAAGATATTCATCAACTGGATATACACCTCTGGGCTTATTCTGGACATCCTTAAGATATCCAATGCTGAAGATAAAGATATCCTGTACTGAATATCCACGAGATATCCTGCAATGAATATTCTCAAGATAACCCGAAGTGGTTTTTGGATATCGATGTTTTTTCTCCCTTCAACGTACACAAATTATAATCTTTGCACTGGACCGTGAAATCTGTCTGGACTCTATAAGATAGATATTCATGGATTCGAAATGGATATCCGGAAAATTGGGGCAACCCGATTAATGCAATTTATTTTTTTGTTTTAACACGTATACAAAATAAGAAAGGAGCACATGGATTTTGTGGTAATCGTCAATTTGAGAATAATTTGATGTTTTGTGTTTTCCTGCTTTCGTGGTTCTGTGATGTTTAAGTTGACAGTTGGTTGCTGACTCGTGATCACGGATAATAGAGTATACGGTCGTTCAATGCCACGTCATTGACTTGTACATGTCACTGGGTAACCAATCAGAAAACATGATTTGAGCAGGGCTGAAGTTTAAAAATGACACCGGCTGACAATCATGTTTTCTGATTGGTTACCCAGTGACATGTACAAGTCAATGACGTGGCATTGAACGACCGTATACTCTATTATCCGTGACTCGTGATGGCGTATTCCTTTTTCCTTTTTATAGCAAAACAATAGAACGCGCCACGCGCCGTGCGCGTTCTATTGTTTTGCTAACCTCAAATTTCTATGACGATTTACCTTTTGGAGTTTTGTTGTGAAAAATGCTTATAATTCTGTTGGAAAGTGATGAAGAAGGTGGTATAGAATGTGTATATTGTGCTGATAGGAAGAAGGATGAATTTCAAACGGAATTGGCTGAATAAACAAACATAAATGTCAACCCTGAAAACCCCGATTTCCTGTCTTTGGGGGGCCGTGTATCTCCGAAACTAGTTGCGAGCCCCAAAAACTTTATTAGACTTTTTTGTTCAGGAGGCCGAAATACGTAAGTTCCACCAAAAATTTTTCAATTTCACGATGGAGCCCGCTTAACGGGTAATTACCATAAAATTCTTTCCAGGCACTAAATGAGGTTAGTTTTATTTTTGAACACATTTTCCTATTTGAGATAGCATCACAACTTTCTCAGATTTTACCTTACCAAATCCCTTGCTTATTCGATGTGGTTTTATTTCATTGAGATTATTTAAGCTAAATTTCAACGCTTCATGTATATGTGTGGTTATTTTCACATGCTTTCAGTCGATCCCAGAGCTTCTGTTTCTACATTCAATAGATATAATATTCAGATCTCTGTAAGCTTCCTAATGTACATGTTATTGTCATAGTGTTAGTCGTAACTTTTAAATTTGTGATAATGGGACACAGAGTTCGAGTCGCATGGAGGTGTGTAGAAGTGGTACATTTCTTTGGGCCTATAAAACTTACAGGTCCCTTTTAAGCCGGGGCATACCTGGAAACACAAACATTTCTGAAGCTGGGACATCTCAGTCAGGCGATTTCTACAAACATATCTGAAGCTGGGATATCTAATTCAGGCGATTTCTACAAACATTTCTGAAGCTGGGACACCTAAGTCGGGCCATCTCTAGAAACATCCCGGAGCATTTCCTTTTCGAAGATAAGTACACGAAACTGTGTGCTCTTAGTGTTTTTTTTTCAAACTCCTTATATTCATGTTCATGATGTGAAATAAATGTCATATTTTATTTATAGAACTTGTTAATTTTCTCATAACTATTCATGTTCATAACTGCAATGTCCACCAATAGTGAATAGTTTTCAGTATAACCCACCTGAAGAGAGTCTCTTGTCTGCTGTTAGTTTTCTTTTTTTTTTTTTGAACTTCACGTTACATTAAGAAGGGCCAAAGAAAGACACCTGCTGTCTTTGAAAAAACAAGAAAAACCCCAAGAAACTGAAACAATAAACAGTGTTCTTCTTTTTCCATAGTGATCTGTTGTGACCAAATTCGTTTTTATTTTTTCTTGGATTCATTAAGTTTATTTTTGTTAAATACATTTTGAATGTATTCTTTTTTATATTCAATAGTATGAATACATTTTATCTTTGATCCTCTTTTTTCATTTCTCTGGTACAATAGCATTTCATTTAAGCAATTATTGTTTCGTCTTACCGATACAATTTTTATTTGTTTGAATTTTTTTTTCTCGATATTGAAAAATCTCAAACGGGCTACTTCAATCTTATCCTGATAAGTGAGGTGGTGTTTGAAAGTGTGGAGTCTCCATGTATCCATAGATATCTCTGAATGATATCTTATGGATATCCCTGATGATATCTCATGGATATCCCTGAATGATATCTCATGGATATCTTATGGAAGTCCAGCTTCCTCCAGTCGGGAGGTCCATAAAATATATACCATCGGGATATCCGATATCCAAATGGATGTCCACTGGATATCCATGAAGATATCTTTTAGACTTCCCTAACAACATCTTATGGATATCCGTGAACAGTATCTCATGGATATCCCTGAACGATATCTTATGGATATCCCTGAACTATATCTTATGGATATCCCGGAAGGATATCTTATGGAAGTCCAGCTTCTTCCACTCGGGACATCCACTGGACGTCCATAAAATATACAGCGGATACCAACAGGATGTCCTCTGGATATCCATGAAGATATATTTTAGACTTCCCTAACAACATCTTATGGATATCCGTGAACAATATCTCATGGATATCCCTGAACGATATCTTATGGATATCCCAGAACTATATCTTATGGATATCCCGGAAGGATATCTTACAGAAGTCCAGCTTCTTCCACTCGGGACATCCACTGGACGTCCATAAAATATACAGCGGATACCAACAGGATGTCCTCTGGATATCTTCCATATCCAAAATTGATGTCCACTGGATATCCATCGAATGTCCGTGTGTTGACTGGGTATCAATTGAAGTCTTTGCTTGCTCTTGCTTGGTTGCTTCGTAAGGGGAGTGATTGACCAGGACGGTATGGACAGATATTCGTCTCACAGTTCTTGAGAATGAATTCAAAATGGAATTCGAAACGTCGAACAAATCAGAAAACACCTAACGGATAAAAACCCAGAAAAATTCATCTTGCATATCGAAGATCCGTGAAAACATCAATTTCTACATATATATATATATATATATATATATATATATATATATATATTTGGTGGAAAATTTTCATTTTCATACGCAGCACAGGTGAGTTCAATATCTTGCATATGTTGCTGATGAAATATCTTCACCTACCTATATAATTGTTATGCCTTAGTATAAGGATTATTTTGCAATTTTGACTGTTCATGAAATGGTGGTCATAGACCTATTCACTGTTTTGGTTAAGGGTGGATAATTTCAGTTTGCGTTTGAATATAAATAACTGTAAATGAAAACAACATTTTATTGATTTCAACATATTTGAAAGCAAGTAGGTATCTTGTAATCTTCAATTTTTAAAATTTTACTCGAGTAACTTATCAGATTTCTAAGACCGAGTATGCCTCACTGACGGGCCGAACTATTACACCAAATCTAACTGAAATTGATTGTATACGAAAGTTCCACCGTATATACCATATTACCAATTTGAAGTCACTTGCAATCGACGCATGTTTTACCAACCAAGTCAACATCTTTAGAAGAGCTTGGCTGGCAAATCGCGCGTCAGTTATTTTCTGTTTGGTGTTGTGGTGATTGCTGTTGGAAAACGTTTCGAAGGAGTTCCTGCCCTTTTCCATCCCAGGTGGAGATGTCACCAAGTTACATACTATTCTCACCATGATCATTATCTTTCATGAGGTTTATCAAGTCGGTATTATTCTATTTTAGATGCTGTGGAACAAGGTACCCAGCCAACACAGTTACATCGCAGAGACGTCCCTGCGATATCACGACGAGGCGTGTGACGTCCCAAAACTTGTCGCAGGGAACTTGCATTTACGTCGCTCATATGTCGCGATGTCACACTCAGGCGACATCGCCTGTGACACAACTGCGACAAGTTTTGTGACGAAATTGCGACAAGTTTTGTGACAAAATTGCAACAAGTTTTGTGACGAAATTGCGACAAGTTTTGTGACAAAATTTCAACAAGTTTTGTGACGAAATTGTGACAAAATTACGACAAATTTTGTGACAAAATTGCGACAAATTTTGTGACAAAATTGAGATCAATTTTGCGACGTAATTGCGACAAGATGTGCGATGACTCTGCTATTTAGGACCGGTTTTTCAATGCTAGATACCTATCAGATAAAAATAACCAACAGATATCATCTTTATCACTGCCAAACATTACCCACGCGCACTCTCTCTCTTCTCTCATCTGTCTGACAGATAACTCATTTATCCGTGTATTGAAAAACTGGCCCTTATTTCGCTATCAATCTGCGACGTACTTTCTGCCTTTGTGGGATATATTCTGAAATCTATCCAGAAATATTGGCAGGCCTGTATTCTGTATCATTGATATTTCATGGATATTATCCAGAATTATATACACTGGACATCATAAGAGCGACATCTACTGGACATCATAAGAGCGATATCTAGTGGATGTCACAAATATCACATCAACTCGATATCGCAATAGTTACATGCCAAATGTGTACATCGCAGCGACCTAACAAAAGTAATGTCTCAGTGTTACTTGATAGTGACATCGCAGGGATGTCATGTCACAGATGTGTTGGCTG
>JAVJAQ010005306.1:431255-483631 GCA_032362365.1 Zygogramma bicolorata | reverse complement strand
ATATATATATAAAACACTAAATCCGCTTCCGTTCAACACTCATTACTCATTCGCAAATTCCTTTTCAAATACAAATATTCGTCACCGACAACTTTCGTTATTGACGATTTGTCAAATATTTGAGTTCTGACCTACCTCTATAAGAATTCTTTTTATATAAATTCAATTGCGAAATCCACAAGGTAAACATTTGATGTTACTTCTTTTAAAAAAGCTTTGTATTTTTGAAGAAGAAAACCACTTTCACTGTCCTCCTTCGGAAAAGTTTTCCTGAACAGTAATATCTGATGTTGATAATTGATTGAAATGAAACATGTATTACGGGTTTGCAAGTCATGCAACACTGTTTTTTTCCTCTAGGCTCTTTTTGATTTGTTGGGTCTTCGAGAAGCAGTTCCTTTCGCCAACGTTTTACAATTTCTATCGAAACGGTTGTGCAAAGAACAGACGTACTTTTTGAAGTTATGTACACAAGTTCTCTCCGTCATTGGGTCCCACGAATCCAAACTAATGGACGAGGTGAGCTCTTTCCTCTTCAAAAAGTTGTGCGAAATCTAAATAAAAATTATACAGGGCTATTCAAGTTCGTTTCTGTACATCAGGATCTCGTAAACGATAAGAGATAAAGTGTCGGTTGAATTGTGGCGAAGTTTCGTATTTTAGAGACCTATTCAATGATGCAAAAAAATCGAATGTTGCTCTTTCGGTTCTATTCGCAAACATATTGGAAATCTGTCCACATTTTGCTATTGACTATTGTAATGGACCAATAGGACGGTTTGCAAAATCACCAGATCTTAATGTTTTCGATTATTTTGTACAAACATTTATTGCGCCATTATTTTTTTGTTTATATGAATTACTTCATTTCAATTTCCATTACAATTATAGTGTTCGTTTGGGATGTTATTATTGCTATCATTTCTTTTTCTTCTCATCAAAACACATATTATCTATTTTTGCTATAGATATGTTTCAGATGATCATAAAAGGTATTGCTATTCGAAGTTTATTGTAGAAAACGCTCAGGACAATTGAAAAGTAAAAAAATATGAAAAGGTACCGAAAAATTAAAAAAAAACTCTCGAAAAACTCTACGGTACATAGAGAGACGTGAAAGTTGCTATTGTGTTTTTATTCAACTCAGTCTACCAATTTCCAGGGCTGTAATTTAAAAAGGAATAATTCACTCAATTATAATCAAATATTTCCGAAATATCTCGGAATATAAAATTATATTTAATTTCTCAGTATGAAGTGAACGTTGACGATCCCAAATCTAAAAAAACACAGATCCGTATTTAAATATTTAAAGATGTGGGTAGCCCAAGAAAGATTACACCCTGTATAAAAGAATCATGGACATATTCTGATAGCCCACTTCAAGTGCCAATAGCAAAATGTGGACATATTTTCGATATGTTCGCGAATAAAGAAGATACATGCGAAAACATAATTTGGGATTTTTTACAGAAATGAATTTGAATAGCCCCTGTATATAAAAAATCCTACAATTTTTTGAAAATGACCGCTGATAGTATTTTTCTAGGACTTGGTACCAGTGATAACCGGTGCAACATTACCAAGACTGTCCTCTACACAATTATTCCACTATATGCAGCTGATAAAATCGGGTAAGTGAAAATACAGGTGAAAAGTACAATTGTTTCTGATGATATCATGTGTGCCTCCTCGAATAATGAAATATGAGAAATAAACTTACTATCTTCTAGTTTTTTGGGTTCCTTACCTACTACAATCTGGAAATATAAGGATTCATATTGGAATCTATACAAGTGTAGAAGGGTGGATTCTCAAACTACTTACTATGGTTCTATTTTACATTTTCATGAAAGAATCATTCATGGCAGTAAGTTACTGTTCCCAGTATCGCTACTTTTATTCGGGTTTGAACCTCGGCCGCGAAAGCCTTAACTATTTTGTCAGTTTGTTCCGCTTTTTCCGCAGCCGTTCCACCTCAGTCAATTCAATCGTATCATACTTGATCGCTACATTCTTCCCACCCTTGTGAGCCGAAAACCAATATCTATTCGTCAAGACTCGCTTTTCAGCAGAAACGGACTGTGTGTTTGTTGAATCTGTATTGTTTGATACTGAATGGGGTTTCTATTTTTTTTTTCAGAGAGATTCAGACCCTTCGACTACGGGAAGAAAAAAAATTTACGATTATATGGAAATGAGACTCCACCTGAATATGATCTGAAAAAATCCACAGCACCTTTGGCAATATTTCATGGGCCGAGAGATGATATAATTACATTGAGGGTAAAGTAAATATTCAAATGTTAGTATATACTCTCCAGCAAGTTGATGAAAAAAAAAATTTTTCTACAAACGTCAGTAAAAGTATAATTTTTGACGCATGCTGTCAGTGTCTAAAATGCCAGTTTATGACACTGGTGTTAAAAGTAAATCATTTTTAGCACTAGTGCTAAAAGTGATTTATTTTTAGAGAAAATATAAAAACATAATTCGAAATGAAGTGTTTATTCAAGTAAACGTACAATTAGTGAAACTACAATTATGATAAGGAACTCCATGGCCAGTTTCATTGGTAGATGTAACAGAATTTATTTTGGTGAAGCTTGTACCAGAGCAGAGAACAATGTTATCCGCCGAAGTTTTGGAAAAAATTTGATCCGCAGTGTTCTGTTTCCTTTGTAGCGAGTCTTCTATGTAACCCTCTGCTACTGTACTGGACTTTCATCCACCGTTTCTTTCAATTGTAGTAAGACTAGCACCAGAGTCCGCCAACAAACTTGCTGAGGAAAGTCGGAAACAATGTCCAGTATAAAGATGAGAATCAGGCATATTTAATTTTAATGCATTTTATAAAAAACTCTTTAATGATTAATATCCACTGGACGGAGGACTATGTACTTTCTATAGTAGATCATATACATTGTACCACTTACAACAAAGGTGCGTGGCACATTAGTTTTTGTGTCTGGTATATGCATAACTAGTGAAGTTCCGGAATCCTCAATATTATATATATATATATATATATATATATATATATATATTGTCAAATCGCACAGTTCCTCTCTACGACAGGCTCCAAAAACTCCAAAAATCGCAGCAACTTTCCGCGTTAGATATATTTCATCCGAGGCTTCTGCGGTTTGTTCCCTTGTCAAATTGTCAATACTTTTGACTTTTTCGGTAGATATTCTGCACCCTTTCGCTTCAAGGGATAGAACACTCCGCCTTTGGCGCCGTGACCCAAACTTCCCTTCTCACAAAATAAAATATTCCTATATCATAAATAACTATATCCGCCCTAGTGCGGAAAAGTGACTCTTTCAAAACTGGAATGAGTGCGGAGAAGAGGACTTCTCAGCACACTAGTAGAAAAAATAATAAACTGAATAAAGTCAATGAAAATAAAATATTACTTCTAGCACTTATATCATAAATAACTATATTCGCACTAGTGCGGAAAAGTGACTCTTTCCACACTGGAATGAGTGCGGAGAAGAGGACTTTTCAGCACACTAGTAGAAAAAATAATAAACTGAATAAAGTCAAAGAAAATAAAATATCACTTTTAGCACTTATATCATAAAATGTAACAAGTTAATGGGATATATTTTTCGTATATGCCGAGACTTTAGATCTGTGAAAGCTCTCAAATCAATATACTTTGCCCTTATTTATAGTAGACTGAACTTCGGGTCAACCATTTGGTCGCCAAGGTATTGCCTCCATATAACTAGACTTGAAAGAATTCAAAACAAATTTGTTAGATACCTAAATTTCAAAGTGACGGGAAATTACCAACTTTCTGACACTAGTAGTTTACTTGAACAATACAATTTTCTTACCCTTGAAAACAGAAGAAAGCATAATGATCTACATATATTATACAAAATTGTTGATGGTTTGATTGACTGCTCAGATCTTCTGTCCTCAATCCCGTTTTTCGTTCCCGCGAGGCCTACTAGAAGTAGACAATTATTTTATATCTGTTACCATAGAACTAATATGTGCCAAAATTCTCCAATCTCTAGGATGTGTCAGTGTTATAACTCATTTTGTTCTGACATTGATCTGTTCTCCTGTAAATTTTTGAATTTCCGGAAACAAATAAGAAACATATCTTTTAATTGATGACTTCCCTTCTTTGTATTCATTGTATTTGTATTGTATATATATGTTACTCAGACTTTTTATACAATATCGATGTAAACTTTTATGTACTTAGTGGATACTGTTGTGGACTGCAGTCTGTTTGTATCCTGAAGCTGATAATAAATAAATAAATAAATAAATAACTATATTCGCACCAGTGCGGAAAAGTGACTCTTTCAACACTGAAATGAGTGCGGAGAAGAGGACTTTTCAGTACACTAGTAGAAAAAATAATAAACTGAATAGAGTGAATGAAATTCACTCCGGAAATCATGTTTTTCAATTTCCAAATATCCTTGTGACCACCCCATTCTTCGTTTGCAGGGAGCCAAAGAAACCATGAACACCTTGCCCAACGTGGTATTCTATCATGAGGTTGATTCCGAACACTTCACGCACATTGATTTTCTGTTTGCGAGGAACGCTTCTGCTCTGGTGTATCAGAAAACAGCCCAACTTTTCAAAGACTTCGATACGGGAAAGTTATCAAGGAAAAAAGAAAGATCAGCCACAGGAAATAAATAATCAGAAGTCATCATGCATTTGTTTTATTTCCACCACAGCCTCATATACGCAATTATATTCAAACAATATAACGAGAAAAGAAAAATTAGGTGAAATAATACTGAATACTGAAACAAGCTTTCGAGATATTTTATGTTTTATGAAATAGAAAATTGAAAAAAATTATGAAAATTTAAAAATTAAAAAACTTTATAATAAAAATTTTCATTTGAAAAATGATGAAATATTCATGAAAATATCGAAAAATAAAAATTAAAAAATTTATTGATTGAACCTGTGAGAAATTAGGAAAGCAGTCATCAAAATTCAAAGAAATTGTGACAATTTTTTATATACCGATTCACACGAAACGAAAACCATGTAATGTTCAAAGAACACCGCGTGAATCAAGGGACAGGAGATAAGAATTCACTTTGAATTCTGTTGATGGGTTATTTGGTTTAGAATCAAAATAAATGATATAACAATAATACATATAGTAGTATCAAAAAAAAACTGATCTCAAAAAGTCTGCTGAGGGTAAGTATTATTTTGTCACAAAAAAATTCTCTCGATTTCCTCCTGAATTTTTTTTTTGGACTTATATTCAAAAAGTTGACCTGCTTTGTACTGTCGCTATGAATGTCTCTATCTCTTTCAAATTCAATGAAATTTGTGGCAAGCCAGTGATTATCAAGCGAATGAATCTATATGTTCTCAATTCACGCAGTAATTTTATATTTTTCCCAATGGCGAAAAAAGTATCATCCTAAATGACACCGATACTATTAAATATCTGGGGGTAACCTTGGATCGACATATGAGGTGGGATGTACATGTTTATAACATATAAGCCACTCTGAGACAGCTCATTCATAAATTCAAATATCTAAGTAACATACTATATACTCACCATCTAAATATTCTATACTATGAATTAGTTGAGAGCCGATTACGATATGGAATCCTTGGATGGGGAGGACTAGCAGAAAGCCACCTGAAAAAATTGAATGTGATGCAAAAATATTTCATCAAAAGTATACATAAAAAAGATTATACTTACCCTTCCAACGATCTGTACAAGGAAGCTAAATGTTTTGATGTGAGACGATTTTCTTTTTTTTCTATAGTTGTTTATCTTTTCAAAAATAGAACAGAATTGAATTTAATGGATCATCGATATTCAACGAGGCAAAAAACAAATCTTAATGTCAAGACGAACATGTCAAAAAAACTCTGGGACAGCGTTGCCATAAATGCATCGCACCACGGGTTTTCAATTTCTTAGGTGCTGAAATGAAGGTCCTGCTAATGAAGTGCAATTCATTGAAGTTGATGAAGAACAAACTGAAACGATATATTAACAGTATAGATAGGCACACTATTGGAAACATTATTAGACCTAATAAAAATTAATTTTACCTCCACTGATATGGAAAAAGAAGCTTCACATTCCAGAGATTTTTATCACATTTATAATTTTATCTATTGACAAATCTATCTCCTATAATTCGAATTATAAGACACTCAGGTTTGAAATATATTTTATGTAAATTTTATCTATTATTATTATTTCTTTAAGATGTGTTGTTCCCACTACTGCACATTAATATACCTTATTTGTTTATAGATCTACATTACCAATATAACTCTAAGTTTCAAAATGCACTACAAAAAATGATAATAAATCCGCGCACAACTTCGGTTTCAGCGGATCACCTATGTTTATTCGTTACAGTGTATGATATTCACAAACTCTATTGGAACTGTTTCATTTATACATTTTTAAATATGTTATGTTATTATATTCTTATATTACTGTTTTTGGGACATAAACATATATTATTATTATTATCTATCAAGTTTTTTTAGCTGATATACATTAGTAGTAGGTGAATTTTGCAGTCTTTCTAATGGTTTCAAAGTTCTTCGTGAAGCAGAACCCCATATGGGGATCACGACATGAAGATGGGATTAAACGAGAGAAAAATAAAGATTTTTTGAACAGATCAATGGAATATACATAATAGTTCTGTACAAAATGCCTAGTAGTGGAATGATTTTTGTTTTTATTTTGTCTATACGTTTATGTGCCTTCCAATTCCATTCAATACGTGATGTTATTCGTTTATTTACATTTCTACTCTATACTATATAAATGTTATCATTGACAAAATGGTTAAGGCTTTCGCGGCCGAGATTATTAGTATAACTACTTCTCTTCGGGCTTGAAGGCCGTCGTTCTTTGGAATTTCTTCCTGACGTTTCGCTAGCGCGAGTGGCCAGCTTCTTCAGAGGCTTATTCATTTCCGATGACTAAACTTAGTCAAGCCCGAAGAGAAGTAGTTATACTAATGTTATCATTCATTTCATATAGTGAATGAACATTGTTAATAGAGAGTTACTACACATCATCTGGAGTTTACGGTATGCTTTACAATGACATGTACGTATGCGCAATAGTAAACCAGATTTACATACATATAGTGCTAAGGTATAACGTATACGGTATACATTATTTATACCGCTGAAACTAACAATTTGAAATTAGTAATCCATTCTGTGACATAACAGGAAGCATCACTGATAGTGAACTAATCTCCTCTGTTTGTTTTCCATATGCAAACAGTACCAAGGATATAACTTGAAATAAATGGTATAATTGTTTGGCAAATTAGGACCGAAAAATCCCAAGGACTTGCTCTGCATCTGTAACGTCGAAAATCATGCAAGATATCGATGCAATATTTTTTGTTTTTCAGGGAGTTACAAAATTAGTAAACGCATTACCAAATGTTGCAGTTGCATATGAAATTCCAAACGATGAATTCAACCATGTAGATTTCATATTCGGGAAAGATATGAAGGCGTCAGTTAATGAACCAATATACCATATTTTAAAAAAATATAATGATGGAAACTAACAAACAGCTCTCTATTTTCCTTTGGCCAATATCCATTCTGATTATACAATTTTTTCTTCGATCAGGTAAATATCTCAGAACTTTCTTTCAAGTATCATATTGGTAATTAATGTTGGATGGAGTATTTTTTCGATATTCATAAGAAGGAAAGAAGCTTAATCAAATTCATTATCGAACGATACAAATTAAATTAGCTATGCCGAATTAAAAAGTCCAAAAAAAATTCGATTGTGGTGAGATTCGAACCTACGATTATGAAGAGGACTGTCTCAGAGGACATGTATGCCTTAACCAACTATTTTATAGGCCGTTTGGACTGTACAATTTCCGTAAATTTTTGGTGTGGAGAGTAGATGTAGGTCCTTTAATTCCACAAAATAAAACATCAGTTGTGAGGATTCAAACTTGACTCAATAAACTAGAAAATATTACATATATAAGAAAATTAATTCAAGCCTGAATGAAACAACTTGGAATTCGTGTTTATAGGTAGACAGATCAGAATTGTGACGTTTCGTAGTATCATTATCTCGAAAACAATACGTTCGATCTAATCAATAAAAACTGTGCGATGATCAGATATAATTCGATACGTTTAATTTCTGATCTTCAAACCAAACCCGTCTGTCGTATCGAATTTCTTGTTTACTTTGGACTTACTTATGAGATTAAAATTCAGTGCGTTTATTTTTAGCAAGCTAATCATTCATTCAAATCCTAGTCAACAGATAAAATAGCTAGATGAACGCGTGGAATTGAACGATCTTAACGACATGTATGATTAATAAAAAATTCCACTGGTCTCCAAATTTTGTGGTTTCAATAACATGGAACATTTCTGTGACTGCATAAATTGTTTAGTGTTCATTTGGTATCTGCTAGGAAGATAAAATTTCATATTTCGTAATTATTGTCCACAGAATGGAGTTCAGAAAAAAAAATCAAATCAAATTTCTGAATTTTGTTCAGAGGAAATCAATTTGAAATATGGTTTCCATAATATTGTTTGAAAGTCATTACATACTTTGTGGTTGATGGGTTCTGTCTTCAGAGTTTTTTGGATTTCCAACCTACTACAATTCAAAAAAATAAGAATTCATATTGGAATCTATACAAGGGCAGAATGGTGGATTTTTAATCTACCCCGATAAGTTTAGTTATTTATTTATTTATCACCCACACAGGCTATAGAGCCTAATTACATGAGTAAATGATATAATCCATTAAAATTCAAAGAAAAAAAGAAAAATTATTAACAAGGGTAAGTAAACTTACTGGATACTAGGTACCTACTAACTATCTACCAGAACTGTAGAGAACAAAAGAAGAGAAGAGGGGTTGCTGCTTTAATGAATTATAAAACAGTTCTTCCTGGATGGAACACATTTTATTATTCAGCAGTATATCTCGAATTCGACTATCAAAAAAAAAAATACAAGAAATAATATTTATCAAATATTATCTTTGACGTTTCGGAAACCAAACCTGCTTGGGTTTTCGAAAATCTCATCACACCATTCTTTAATCGATCGCATATCTTTATCTAATTTGTCGAATAGTTCACTTTCAGTTTTATCATGCCACAAGATTGTAGTCTAATCTACAAATTAGGTTATCTTTGCCTGGATTTCAAGTTTACTGAAACCGTTGGTATAAATGATAAAGAGTATTGGACCAAGCACCGAGCCCTGTGGTACTCCATGCTCGATGTAACCCATATCTGACTCAGTAATACAACGCACTACTTGTGTTCGGTCTTTGAGATATGATGCAATTCAGTCTAAGCTCTTATTTCTGAAGCCATAGTAGGGAAGTTTTCGAAGAAGTACTTCATGATTCATACAATCAAACGCCTGGGTGAAGTCGCAAAATACCGCGGCAACACATTCACCAGCGTTTATCTCCTCATAAACCTATCCCATAAACGAAAATAAAGCATCATTTGTACCTTTGTTCCCCCATGAATAGAATGTGTCCAAGACTCGTTGAGCATGATTAAGTCAGGGTTATTTGCACATAATATATGCAATTCGTCAGTTTCATAACGAACACTTTGAATATTTGAAAGCATAAAACTAACATTATTATAGACTTTTTCGTTGTAGTAGGTTACGATGTTATGAAATCAGAAACATTGAAGACAATATCTTGTTCACAATATATCTTGAGACTCTGGTATACATAATAAATAAGTGTATGGCACTTGGTTGCTATTGTTCAGATGCTCGATCAACGAACTCTATTTTGAAGAAAGATCATTGGAATCGAAAAATAGCACTAAATTTCTAGGAGTGTTCATTGATCAGAATTTAAAATTTGTGGATCATGTCAAACAACTCACTAGCAAAGTCGCCTCTGGCTGTTATGCGGTTAGAGTGATTCGTAATGAATTGGGATTCGGCACTGCAAAGATAGATTCTCACTTACGCTACGGAATACCGTTTTGGGGAGCATGCACTCCAACTTTATTCAATAGTCTTCTAATTTTACAGAAAAGGGCAATAAGGTATATGGGAAACCTTAAACCAAGAGAGTCCTGTAGAACCTCCTTCAAAAACCATAATATCCTAACGGTAACTGCATTATTCATACTGGAATCTGTGTGTTTAATAAATATGCTTATATTAAACTTCGCCACATCCTCTTCCCATTATAACACCCCGAGCAGCACACACTCTGCAACTCACAGTGCCAACTAGAAACATCACCAGAGACTCCATATTTTACAATGGAGGAAAATGTACAATCATTTGCCTCTGTACATAAGATCTGCCAATATAAATGACTTCCAATTCAGGAAGTTGGTCAAACAATTTCTATCCCTATTATACTTTGAATGAATTTTTTGACGATAACTTTTAACTGATTGACTAGCTCATGTTTTTTATCTTCATTAAGGAGCTTTTAAATTTTTACTTTCTATGTCTATTCTCATATGAACTTGACTATAATCTCCATTTTACCATGTTTTGTATGTATTTTTATAGTTTTATTTTTGTTATCTTTTGGTATATATCGCATTTTTTAAGTAAGCATATAAAGCATATTATTATTTTTATCCTTCAGCATTCAAAGGTGCTATCGTTGTTCCGGTATTCAAGAAGGATGGTTATGCTTTGGTTGGCAACTATAAGCCAATATCTCTCATAGCGAACTTCACAAGAATATTTGAAACAGTTATTAAAAACAGCGTAGTATCATATCTCAAACGCTTCCAAATTTTCTCAGGCGGGCAGTTCGAACTCAAAGGAAAGATATCCACTGGGCACGCTATTCTTTGTTTGACTGATGATGTGTACTGTGCTCTGGATAAAAGTGCCAAGCGTGTGTGTGTTCATAGATCTAGCCAAAGCATTCGACACTGTAAGCCACCCCCTTCTTTTGAAATCTTTAGAAGAAATCGGAATAAGATATAATTTCCTCTATTTGGAAGTTCCCTATCACATAGAAACCAATATGTCAGAGTTGGAAACACCTATAGTGACAATATGCCAGTTGAATGCGGAGTACCACAAGTTACTATTCTGGGTCCATTACTTTTTTCAAGTCATATTAATAATTTATATGGACTGAGAAGTAGTAGAATAACCAATGGCTCTGCAGTTGATACAGCAATATTCTACTAAGCAGATAACTGGAATGAGTTAAGTACAATAGTTCTGAATGACCCGAACCAAAGTAGTGATAATGATATGACCCTTATAAAGCAATGGTTCGACCAAAAATCGTCAAAAATTCACTGGGAATAAACTCATTATTTTCCTTTCTCCCGCAACAGAGCAACGTCACACAATCTCAACTCAATTGAAATAGATGTTGGGGGGTCAGCTCATGTTATTCATCCGAAAAAAAAATATATCCAGGCAATTATCAATGATAAACACTTGAAGTGAAAAACTCATATTCAATACATCCAAGAAGATAAAATTCATACTTTACAAATTTCGAGTGACTTGATTGATACCTGAAAAACAGCTGAAAGTTGAATATTTTGGATTCGTTGAAAGTCACCTGAAATACGGTATCTTGACTTGGGGGGCAGCTCTTGAAAACTCATAACTCCGCTAGATATTCGGCATAGGAGATTCCTCAAACTCACACAAGTATTTGAGTATTTGACATTAGACAGGAATTCATTAGAAAATGTGTCATCAAGAATCATAAAACCAAACGGACTATAACAGACCATGCATAGCCTCAATACAATAGGGAGAAATTTACAATATATATTATTCATGACAAAATCAGTTGGCCAGAGATCTTATGTATTCCTATCTCCAAATAGTAGTTTGTACTACAAGAGTGCAACGTTTTTATTGGCTCTTCTTTCCATTTGATATTTTCAGTCGAAAAACACAAGATATAAAGTGAATATATCCGCAACAAAATTATGTAACAAACAGTTTTATACGTATTTGCTGAATTTCGGAAATCCTAGAATGTTGACTATACTTTTGGTTGAAATATTTCGCAACACTTCGTTATCATATATAAATACGCTAACGTCATCCATTATTTTTCTGTCTACATATTTTTGTTATTGTTGCAATTAGGTTTACGAGAAAGACTTGGAACCCGTGCAACGTATATTTGAACACGAACAAATCACATGGGAACAGAACCGAAGGTTATGATCAGAATTTGATCGACAGTGGAAAACAAACTGAAAGACCAATACGCAATAGGTTAAACCAGAGACGAAAACTGGAGGTGTCCCTCCTTGTTTAATTTCTATTCTGCTGTTAGATTCCGAATTTTTTCAGCAAGTTACCATTAAAAAAGTCCATCTCACTGGTTGAACCCCGTATTTTATACTGGTTCAATACGAGATTTCAATATGAATATTTGTTCATTATACGATAGATTGCACTGCATATATATATATATATATATATATATATATATACATATATATATATATATATATACATATATATATATATATATATATATATATATATATATATATATATAAGAACTTGTTTGCTTGCAGAGCTAAAATTCGGACTTTCAACTCGGAATTTTAAACTTCCGAGTCATAAGTCGGAATTTTGATATAATATAACTCGGAATTTAAGGAATGACGAAATTTTTATTATGGGTGTCCCTTCCAGAGCTTCGTATAACCCAAGGATATTGATAATTGTTCGAAAATATTATAATAGATTTCGAAAGCTTGTTGCTTGTCTGTCTCCTATTAGCATCAAGCTTGAGAAAGTTGTTAAATTTTTTTTGCTAATTTTGGATTGAAATTAAGAAAAAAATCAATTCATCCTGCTAAGTTCCACATGGTTTTGACCGTAAACTTTCTACCATCTTTTGTTCTAATGTTGACAGCGCAATCCTTCAAAATTGCCGCCAATTCTTCCGCCTCCCGATTTCCATCTAAATGATACTTTCTATCATTGCAAAAGTTCATGAAAGCTTTCCTTACAAATTCTTGACTGTAAACTGTGATTTTTGGTATATTTGATTCTATAATTTCATCGATATTATTATAGTATAATTTTAACGTCAAAATCGAAATAAATCAACTTGTATGTACCCATGGCAATAACATAATAAAGTGAAAAGAGCCCATGGGATCTCTTCGGTTATAATTGCACGAGTGCATAAAATTACCGAATGCAATTTGTATAAGAAATATTTATAGAATATTCTATGATATATGTTCCTATGAAATTATCGAAAGAATATGCATAGAATTTTCATTTATGAATATTCCTCTGTAAATTATAGTAAAAGTAATATTCAGAATATTCTTTACGTTATATTTGAAGAATATTCTTTATGGCTTTACTGAGAAGTATGTTAGAACCTCTCAGTTGGTAGTACTGATGTTACTTCAAGAGGTATACTTACTTAGGTTTGAAGAAGAAACTGTTTGAAAAAACACTTCATATATTCAAACAAAAAAGAACGGGAACATTGAACAGGCACTGAACAAACAATCAAGAATCTATCAGACCGCAATAGTTAACATCATTTATGGAAATTGAGAATAAGAATAGACTCAGATGTGAACTTTTGGGGATACCAAAGGTACCAGCATTTTAGCACGTTTATAAGCTGGATTCGATAAATTACCTAAACAGTCATTTGAGAAGCTCTACCTGTTCATCGACAAGTTTGAACATGTTGAAATTTTCATCGATTTGTGAGTAAACCATCAAACGGCAGCTTGATGTCATCAAAATATGATCTGAATATAGGTATATAGGTAAACGAAATAATGATGAAAATGAAAGGAAGGTTGATGATGATTCAAAGCTACTGATTTTCATTTCACATTCTCATCAACAATAACGAGCAATATTATAAAGAACAAGAAGAATCGTTTTGAAATGGAGCACATTCGAGGAAAATGTCAAAACCCTGATAATTATGATCTATTTTTGCTAAAAAGAGACAACTAAATCGCTTATTTCTAAAGCTAAAAACGGATAGGAAGTCACATTTTCCCACGTGATTATAAATGAAACTGTTCAAACTCTCATCATCCGATAATGCCAACTCGGTTGGCTGGAAGTACGTCGAGTACTAGTATAGTCTGGTACTCTGGAACATTTATCAGTGTTACAAACTCACAGGACACACTGTATACGAACGAGGAACCAGGAATCTTTTGATGTTTCGCTACAACAAACGATTTTGATATTTACAAACAACTACGCCACATGTCAACTGCGTGACAATCACGGGTAGCCAATGGGAGAACGTGAGCGAAAGAGCAACACGAATAAGCTGAAATCTGCCTGGCAGCCCGCTACCAGTGTATATGACCTGCATTGAGATTTTCAGACCTCCATTAGTGTCTGGGCTAGCGAAAAAGACAGACGTGCCAGTGCAGCTTTGATAGTCGACTACTGTGATCTATATTTACACACTCCAATTCAAATATTTATTCATTGATAAGCTATCAGCCTTCTTTTAGCAGAGTAGGTAAGTGGTAACAATTCACAACTTTACGTAACAGTATTGGTGAAATGAATTGAGGCGTTTGATTTATCGACTTTCACTCATAGCTGAACTTCCAGAGCTTATTGACCTCCCAGGTTGGACAATCTTCAACAGAGGAGTTAAAAATAACTTCAATCGTTCAACACTGTCTATGGAGTGAGAAAATCAATTACTCTTGTGACCTCTATTTCTAACTGACAAAGGGTGTACTTGAGCTAAGTGGTAGATAACTTTCATATTTCGATAGGGCAGTGCTTACAAAATGGCTTCCAAATTTTTGTCCGCGAGTTTATCTGTAAATAATGCTTGCTGGGCTTCGGAATGTGAAGGAATAGGACAAAGAATTTGTTGGCCTGTCAGGTAAAAATCCCTTATCGAATGGGGTTTGCCCTTTCTGACATAAAACTACCTGCCTGTCTAATGGATTTGAGAGGAACTTGTATGGTTGATAATAACTCTGAAACCGGAATGTTGAATTGATAACTGTTCTATTTTCGACTATATCTCATCGCCTAAAGCTATATTACCGTTACACCAGATTTGCTTTCTAATCTCTACCAGAACTTTCTCGAATCCGGTCTGATTAGTATATTGCCACAACAGGAATTCAGTTTAGTCTGTTAGAAATTAGAACGCGGGCTGAGTTATGGCAATGAATTATTGACTAGGACCGATCGCTATGCGCAGTAGAAACTGAATTCAATAATGTGCCACGCCTTCAAAGGGTGCTACAGATGAACTCCTTGATAACTTTGAACTATCTGATAATATATTTCTCAATGCGCAAATTCTGCGAGTTCAAACTTATTAAATTATGGAGAAATAGTGACGATTTATTTTTATGAACGATTATCAAATAAATCAATGAAACAGAAATCAATACGGAGATGGGATTGTAACGTTAATAGAAATGACTGATCCATAAAAAAATGATTTTCATTGCTTATCATTTTTCATTTCCTCTCAGCTATTTCAAATCTGGGTGTACCTCGTAAAATATAAGCATTTCACAAATATATTATTGTTTCGAAGGGATTTTTCTGAACTTGAAACATCGTCTGGAATCTTTCGTTATTTTATCATCATCTTTTTTTCGCTGAATAATCTATTTTAGAAACAAAACTTGACCACGAATCCATCTTTTCATCTCTACTTTTGAAATCATAATCTGAAATCAACGATTTTCATCCATTTCAATTTCAACCCTAGTAAAACTAATGGTATAATAATTCTATCATAATTACCTTGAAATATTTCTTTTTCGAATACCTAATATTATTATTGACTTAAATGATGATTTCAATTTGTGTCACAATTCATAGACTACCAACCCAAGTTGTTGAGAAAACATAATTCCAAATTTATGGAAAAAAATCATTGCATAGCCTAGGTAAACGTCAAAATTGAAGCGTAAGGTACTATTTATCAACTAGAAAAAATAGTGTAGTATTCGAATCCATATTTATAGTGAACCGGTATTAGTATAATTATTATCTCTCATTTATCTCAATTGATAATTGCCTAATATATTCATCAAATCTTGTCAAGGACTCATTAATATTCGAATGATCAATCTAAAGTGTATAATGTATTACTAGAATTTATAGAAGAAATGATAGCGGAAACACATTTCAGGAATAGATTTTACGGAAGTGCTGTTTAGTACATTCTTATTTCAATAATGATCAGGCATAAAATTGTTCAACATGTTGTAACCATTTCAATCAAGTGTAGCCTTGATATATCTCCATTTTGGTATTTTTTTTCACTTATAATCACACGAGAGCTTTTTTGCCGACTCAACGAAAAAAACTGCCTCTGAAAAAATTACGAGTCCGTAGGAAGAGTGATTTTTTCTGGCAGTTTTTTGAGTTAATTTGCCGGAAGGCAACTCAACTCGAATCATGTCAAGTTTTCTTCTACAAAAAAAAGTTCGAGTGTAATTCGGTACGACAATTTAATGAATACAGTTTAGTTTATTCAATTCAACGGAAAAGTACAATTGTTGAAAACACAATTCTTATATTTCATTTCCACAGATCCGTCAAAGATTTATTTTACAATTCTGGTTGCCATGCTTTCAAAAGTTAGGTTTCATTTTGTCGTTGAAAAACTTAGGGCAAAGTTCTTTCGCTGTCATAATGACAAAATCACGGCGGCTCATGGGATATTTTATATATTAGTTAATTTGTCATTTCAATCACATTTTACTTTCCACTACCATGTCTGTAATATAAAGTTATTTAGAAATCCGTGATTGACAAAAAGAACCGAATTACCCTTGCAAATTTTCAAGTGCTTTCAACTATTTTGGCGCCCAACTTCACACCGTGAAAAGATTTACGGAGACTGTCATTCATGCTTATCAATTATTTTATAAAGTGGTGACGAATTGTATCTCTTGGCACGAAATTCTGTTTAAAATACACCAATTCCAAGTTGATTTTCCGTACCAACGTCGTATGCTAATGTTATGCCAACGTCATTATAATGGAATTGCGGTACCCGTCTCCTATTTTTAAATAAAGCAAACACTGTTTCTATTTTCAGAATACTTGTTGGCTACTTCCCCAAAATCTACTAGGCTCAAGAAAATTACAAACCTTTAGTTTTTCCATAACAATAAAAGGTATTTTAACTGTTGTTTGGCAATTATTTCCAAATGTTTCCATAAATATCACTCTCAAACAATTTTCTGTATGATTGTTTTGTAAACAATTCTTTGTAAAAAAAAATAGTAGATAGTATGGATCGACTATAATAATATTCTTAGATTTTTATCAATTAACATTCTTCGTAGTTTTTTTTAATAAGTAACCACAGTCTGAAAAAATTCATAATTAATATTGAAATCTATACTTGTATAAATTTCAAATTTTTGGTAGGTTTCTAACCCAACAAAATATTCTCAAATAGTGTCAACAAACCTTTAAACACATAGTCGAAAATAGTGATTAATTAACTTACAGCCGATTGCACCGACTTTTTCTTATGGGAGCATTAAGCTAATGGACCATTAAAAGTAACCTGACTTAACTAGTCCCATAAGAAAAAGTCGGTGTAATCGGCTGTTAGCTTCTTTCGAAGCGTAGATGAATTTATTTTGACGTGATAGAAAAAAGGTATTTCATTTCTTTCGAGATTGAATCCAAATCGAGTACTATTTTTGATCTGTAGCAATTGCAATCATCAAATAAACTTTGTATATATCGAATATATCCTCACAGATAATGTTCAAGCAGATAGATTTCGTAATCCTACACATAAGTCGGAAATGTAGATAAGGAAACGCCAAATAGAAACTGATGAATATTGTTGTTCACCTTTCGAGATAACGAAAAAGCAGAAGCTGACTCATTACTATGTACATGTTTGCTGATTAGACTTTGGACTCACCGACTGTTTACTATATTTACTGCGTATTCTCCGGCATCCACTGCGAAATAATTTGCTATGTACACAACGGCAAAAAACTACACATCCTTCAGATAGTGGGTGATATATAACAATGAATGCTATCGAAACAAACAACTGCTTTCCTGCCTAAATGACATGAAGGATGTAAGGAGGAAGTAGAATTGTTCATATTCACTCACCCAAAATTTTCTATTTCATTTTGTTACCCCCAACAAGTTTAAAAAAATACAGTAGCTCCACCAACTACAGGAATTCACTAAAGATATTGAGACCGTTTTCATTAAAGGTGGATTTATGCAGCTTCAATTATCAAGGAACAATCAACAAGTAGCAAGTAACAATTATCAATGATGAGTTGAACTGCCTAATTTACTGTAGATGATTCATTGAACCAAATTATCAACTATCAACTAACAAGTAACAAGTAAGAGTTGGTCAACCTTTAACTTTCTTAGTTTAATTGTGAAATATGTGTCTCTAATGTGTAGTTTATGACAGAATATATGATCATAACCAAATTGTTCTTCAAATAATTCGTTTTTCGGGATTGTTTTTCCGTACATTGCATGTCAGCGAGTTGAAATTGAAACTAGATGCGATTCTGGTGGACCTTCTCAGGAAAACAATGATATTTCATTTTCCAATTTCAATCTTCCACTCTCCAAAACGGAGCTATGGAATATAAAAATGAATAAAAAATGCTAGTCGAATGTATATATAAGGTTGAAGTTGATTCCCTTCCACAAGCATTGATCATTGTTAAATTAAGGTGCATGAATGCCTTCTTTCTCATTACTTTCTACTTGATAATTTTTGATCGCTACTTGTTCATTGTTACTTGATAATTGAAGCTGCATGAATCTACCTTAAGTAAAAATAAGGGTTGAGTGGTGAGAAAAAAAAATCTGACGAATGAAAGAATCGAGTGCGTTGAGAACTCTTTGAAGCCAATTTATAAAAAAAATCAACGAATGTCAAACAGTAATATAATAATTACGCCCTTGCAGAAATTCTCGAAGTTTTTCGTATTGAGTTATGAATACGACACAGATAGGAGGATGTTGATTTGATCGTTTCATTTCTTATTTTTTCTCCTAACTAATTATAACAATTCGAGATCGAGTTCAGGAAAGTACAACCATTTTTATCAGATCCTCTTTTATTTTTAGCTACTTTTATCGAATCAGGGTCGGTCTCAATGGAATATTTATAAGAAATATATCAGCGACATGTTTTAGTACCAGACGTTTTAACTTGTCACGGTCGAATACTTCAGATCAGGGTCAACATCTTGCTTGGACAATTGCGTTTTGCATGTTACATTTAATTATATCAAACGATCAGTTATCTGAATGCCATCATCATTCATTTGTTCGTGACTATTTCAAAAGATTTCTGCATATGTTTCATTGAATTGAATCATTTACATAAATATTAAATATTATTATTATTAAATTATATTAATATAATGGGAACTTCTCACAGTACTGATTTTCCAAGTAATCACTGATAGTAAAAAACGTAGTATCATTATATTTTTACAAGCGATTTAATACCTATATATGATCAAAACTGCCGAATCCACTGCCAAGTAAATTTTCAGAGAAAGCAAAAAACTAATTTACTTTAGGTAACATTTGGAAGGAACTTGGAATTAGAGGAGATTGGAAATGACTAGAGTTTTCTCCCTATATTTTATAACGGATTCAATTGATTCTACAACATAATAATAATTTACATCCAAAGCTGAATTTGGTGGGTTTTGATCCTATGAGCTTCATTGGTCTTCGAAATAATTCCCATACCGCTATACCTACTTGTTGCCATAACAGTGAGACACCAGTTTATCAACGGGTGTTGAAGTACCTACCTCGAAATGTATTATTATTTTTTACGTCTATATATTGACAGAATTTTATATTATGAAAAATCACTTTTATAAACCAGGGTAATGAGATACAAATATATTTTGAAACCATACAAGGTACAATAGTATTTCCAAGATATAGAATTTTTTACTTAAAATTGTCTGGCTACTCTTTAAATTCATACGTTCTGAAGAACCTTGAAAAATACCATTACCTTATACAAAAACAGACTCGAAAACGAACATGCTTACGATAATAGCAATCAACTGGCACTATCATTTGTAATCAAGTAACTCGATATACAATCGCTTCGAACTCATTTTCCGTATTTAGACTGATTTTGATTGTTTACTGGCCCACTATAAGATTTTCAAACCGGCCAGATTACTGTGTAAATTTCAATAACAAAATCGAAGCATCACGTGGTAGTTATTGTGAGATATTAGTTTGCCACAGGGTTATGTAATTTGGCCGATGTTTTTTGGTGTTAATGTCCCATTTTTTTTTTTCGAAGTTTTCTGGGTGTGTTCACCTTCTACAAAAAAAAATAAGAATTGATATTGGAATCTAAACGTTGCTGCGTTAATTAAAAAACAGTTCCTTTTGAATTAAACACGTCTAATTAGTCGGCAAATTCTCGTATAACTCAAATTCGTCTATTAAAAAAATACAAGATCTAATATTTATCAACATACCCGTCGTTGTTAACGTTTCGGAAACTAAATCCGTTCCCGTTGTCATAACTTATTCACGAATTCTTTTTCTTCTGTGTTTTTTGTTGACAATCTGTGATAGATCTGAGATTTGACATATTTTGACAAATATGTCAAATCTCAGGCGACATCAGACGACAGGATGATGAAAGCAGATTCCTTCAATTATCGTTATCTGCCAAGGTTTGAGTGTCATTCCATTTTACTGTGTGAAATGTCTTCCGATGATTCAAAGGGGACTGTTTTTTCGCAACAACTTTCGGGGTAGATCAGAAGTGCCCTTCTACACTTGTATAGATTTCAATATTAATTCTTATTTTTTTCATATCGTGGTAGGTTGACAATCCAGAAAACTACGGAAAAAAAAACATCCCCCACAAAATAATGACTCTCCCTCGGCATTATATTTACCCAAACACTTATAAATTTTACCGAAACATATGTCATGCCTTTCCTGGTACTAATAATTCGATATTGAAATTATAAAATACCTATTCTCATGTCTATTTTTACTGTTACAAATTTTGTTAGTGGCGAAAAGGTAACTATAATCACAATGTATAACCAGTAATGTTTTCTTTACAGAAAATGCATTCCCAAGAAGAAGCTAAACTCGAAGCCATGCAACGTGTTTGGCAATACCGTCGCGGACAATCGTCCTCGACCGCATTTTTTGAAGAGGTTAATGAAACCGAAGACATGATAAACTTGCCTCTACAAGTGAGTATTCATCCATATTGAACCTCACGTTGATTAACAAATCCAACCTTGATTGTAAAACGGTTCTAGAGCGAATGATACAGGCATCTTCATGAGAAAAAAATTAATTGGTAAAGGAGAAAGGTGTTTTGTCGAAGTTTCGAACTTTATTGAGTCCATCTTCAGGAAACACTAATGCTCGAAACGTTGGCCGAAACAAATTTGCTTTTTCACCAATAAATTGATTCATTACCCAACTAATACAAAAGTTGAAAAAATTAGATTGTTATATTCCAGTTTCGGAAAAAGTGGCTGTATGAACACCCTGTATATGGTGATTTTGACTATAACCAAAGGTCGCCAACAAACAATTTGAAAATGACATCCTCGCCTTTTTTTTTTTCAGAACGTTTATGTAGAATCTCAGAGGAATACTTGTGTTGCACCTGTGAAACATTTAAGTTGCGATGAAAACGATGCTGAGTTTTTGGACTTCCAGGTAAATATATATATTTCCCTTAGTACACGAAGAACATCTCAAACCGGGTTCAATTACTCCGATAGAGATTTCAAGTACTCTCCCGATAATGTCAAACTGGTTGGCGAAACGCCCGTCGGTTGCAAACGTTTTGAAATCTTCTTTCACAAAGTTCAATTGCCAGCTACAATATTAAAGAAAATTTGAATTCGTGCATATTTCCTGCCAACTAAGTTGGCATCCTCATGAAAAAAAATTGAGAGCAAGTGTTTTCAGTTGGGATATTTGAGAATCAAACGTTCCTATCAGGCCTATGATTCACTTAAATCACTCATTAACAATAAAAACTTATTAAACTTATACTTACATAAGGATATTTTTTATATCATTTCCTTGACCATGAAATATTGCCAACAGCGAAGTGTTGTTCAAAATCCCGAAAGAAGCATGCGTGAAAAGTATTATTGGCAAGTTTTAAAATAGTTCTGTTTACTCGACGTAATTTGGCAAGGCATTAATGCAATATCTCATTAGCACCAGCCCTATTCTGACTTCATTAGTTATAAAATGGCTCGATCAAATCACTACACGCATAGATCAATGAAGAAGAATTTGCGACTCAGTTTGTTTGGTAAAAGATGTCTCATGAAGGGAGTAAGTTGTAACTGACAGTGAAATTTTTTGACACGTGAAACACCGAAGTGGGACTTCAAAATCAATCTCTTCAGAGTTTATTGAAACAGACGGCAAATCAATAAAAAAAACAGCATCTCATGAAACAATCGGGAGGCTATTTTGTTCATTCAAGATAAGTATTTCCTTATTTTTCACAAAAGTGATTGATTCAAAAAAACACATTCACATAAGTGGAAAGCAGCAATATCAACTTTCCACTATTATGAAAATACAGTTGATGTGATATAAACCATCAGATACTCATCATTATTATTATTTATTACATTTTCTCATTCAACTATGCAATAAATATTTTCTTTGTGGAGAGAGAAGATTAATCAACCCAAAGGTGCAAAATATTCACAGACCAAAAAAGCAAATTTTTGTAATGGTATAATAATTACAAGTATACCTAGTTCAAGTAATAAATATACTCAATTGAACTGGAAAAATATTTCCACTATGATGATGTGTTTTACTTTATATAATAGATCTGATGCTCGAAGAAGCAATTGTATATCGAAACACGTCGCGGTTTTATAATCCTCATTATAGTGAATATATTCTAGGAAACTGCATAACTTTTTTGTCGTGAATCTAAGTATCGAATAGAAAAATTCTGCATTTATGAGTTTAATCACTGATTGGCATCCATCTACAATTAAGGGTCTGAATTTGTAAATTGTTCATATTATCATATTTTTAAAGTCATTAAAAATGAAATGCCTTTCATTTATATATTTTTATTTACAACCATATATGTAATACAGTCATTACTAACGTCATTGAAGGCTGGGAAGCGTCACATTACACACCTCTACTTCCCGCCCTCATTCCATCTATTCTAGACTATCTGTCATTTATTGACTTTATTTGGCATTTATCAATATTCGTGACAATTGTATACCCCGTGGTCACGGTAACAATATATCTACTTGATTATTCTGAGAAAACCGCGTTCTTGGTAATTTGTCGTTCTAAAAAAAATTGTTATAAAATTGTTCGTTCCGTTAACCAGCTGACGAACGTCAACCCTCAAAAGTCGAAACTTGTATTCTTTTAGATATTTTCAGAACGAAACTGAAATTTATTAATTTTAATCGAAATATGATGGTTGTAAATAAAATAGTATATCAGCATAGCTGGGCATTAACTCGTTGATTCGTTAATCGTTAATTAACGAAGTTAACATTTTGATTAACGGATTAACTTTTAAGTTGACTTTTAAAAAGGTTAATGGATACGTTAACTTTCGTTAATATGTCCGTTAATCGTTAATCCAATGCCGAATAGTTTCCGCACGGCATCGTCAAGGGACGGTTAACGCGTGGCAGTGAGTGAAACAAAAACAAAACTAGATATATTTTGCAGAGGCGTGCAAGTGAGAAAGAAAACTGCGAGGAGATTTCTTTCATCTAACGTTTGATCATTTCATTACTTAGCGCAGGTGCTTAGGGTATGGTCCGATAGTAACCACTACTCACCTCTACTCACCGATTTTTTGACAGCGGTTTCCTGAAAAACTTGTAATCAGTGCCCACTTTCAGGACACATGTTAGTTTCAAGTTCAAAACAGACAGAGAACTACCTATGGTGTAAGGAACTTCCATAACAGAGGCATCCATGTTCAAAAGTGTGAAAAATACTTTCGACATATGACAACAGCGGTTAGGTTTGCTGTGTTTCTCGGGGTAAAGACATTTTAACATCAAAACGAGCCTCGCTTTCAGACGACAACTTCAACTTGTTAATGTTCATGAAGGGTAATATGCACCTTATGCCCGACGATTAAATTGCACATCTGAATTATACAAGTATTTTGTTTCGTTCCTAACCTGTGAACATCCAAAACCAACAGATTTTTAAAGCATAAGTTCACTAACGCAACGAAATAAAGATGCAATTTACACATATTAACGGATTAACGTTAACTTGCGTTAATTCTTCCGAAATCTAACGCTTTAACGTTTAACGAAGCTAACTTTTTTGTAGCGGATTAACGAAGTTAATTAGTTGATTAACGGTGCCCAGCTATGTATATCAGTAGTATATCGAGATCATAGCTAACCTCGACGCTTTGCGTCTCGGTTAACTTACGGATCTCACGACAGGAATGAATCACTTCCCACCTCGAAATGTACTATTCCGCACTAGAAATGTAATATACATACTTGAAAAATAATTCAGAAAATGGGTTAATATCATATCGAACGAATTGTTCGAAAGATGATTTAATATCATATTGATGATATTATTAAAACAATATTAACATTTTTAGGTAAATTCTATTTCTCACATACCTCTATGGCCCCTTCTGAATTTATTTTAAAATGATGCTGGAATAATCACCACATTTGATTATTTGTTAAATTTGAATAGTCCTTGTTATACGGCGATTAAGAATTAATCGGTGTATATCAGCGTCCTTCTTTTCGAGGCAGCGGGCCCAACTTTGAAGAGATTTTAAACAATTTCATTCGTAAAAGAATAATCAGCCTAAAAAAAGTCGGATTTAGCCCTACTCGACATTTATCTGTCTGTCTGTCTGTCTTCGCGTGCTTCGATAACGGTCGAACGCAAAGAGGTACTAATATCAAACCTGTTATTTTCCAGGATCTCAAAGTCGTTTCCGCTCCCAAGGTCGTCCAAGTACCTCCCGCCAAGAAGGCCTTGGTACTAGACGCCTCGACAATAGGCGATCTACCTGCGCGGTACACCGTTTGCGCTCTAGAACCGCACCAACTGCCCGTCATCGGGGTGTACGTCGACAGGAGGATCGTCCCCGGCTTCAAATACCGCGTCAGACCGCTGCCGGAAGTCGGTGGACGATCCACCGTCAACAAATGCCTCTTCGACGACAGAGCGTTGACGCTCCAATCGATCGGAAGAGGGTACGCTAGAAGGTTCACCTTCGAAGCCGACGAGAACAAACTCAACGACAACCAGAACTATTTCTGGAGCGATAACAGACCCGAAGGGTATGCTTTCGAACTGGAGCTCCTCTCCGAAGGTGACAAGTTCACGTTCTTCGGCGTGAACAAAGAACCGCAGGGAACGGTGGAAATACTGACGATAGAGGTAAGCGTTGTTTATCGTTGATTCGGTACATTTTTTTTGGTGAAGGTGTGGAAATGGTTAGTTGGCCGGTTTTTTGATATGGTGCTCTGGAGGCTTGAAAAATACCCCGAGAAGGAGATACGAATCGAAAATTGTGCGCGTAAACGAGAGCAAAGCAGGGTTTCCAACAGAAACTTAGTTTGTTGGTTAGGAACCAATTACGAATAAATTTTACCGATGGAACCAATATATTCTTACTATTCTCGTTATTATTCTTTAAGATATACCGCGTAATTTTGCGAATATGCATTCGAACTGACAAGCTTCACAGACTGGATGGTATTTCCGAAATGAAATGAGCAGTGATGAGGTTGAACAATATTTCGACAGTACATGTATCACGAGCATATACCTCTATCAGCAGCATTATATAATTTGTCAAATTTCTCATTATAGAATTGTGGTGAACGAATATAAATACTTTTATTTACAACCATATATGTAAAGCTGTCATTACTTCATTACTAACGTTATTGAAGGTTGGGAAGTGTCACATTACACACTTCTACTTCCCGCCCTCATTTCATCTATTCTAGACTTTATCTGACATTAATTTATATTGGTGACAATTGTATACCCCGTAGTCACGGTAACAATATATCTACTTGATTATTCTGAGAAAACCGCGTTCTTGGTAATTTCTAGTTAAATGTAATATTTCAGATATGTTCAGAACGAACCAGAGATTTATTTATTCTAATCGAAATATGATGGTTGTAAATAAAATAGTATATCACTAGTATATCGAGATCATACCTAACCTCGACGCTTTGCGTCTCGGTTAACTAACTGATCTCACGACAGGAATGAATCACTTCCCACCTCGGTGTGTAATACCATTCTGCATCTATTCCCAGTCATCTGTATTTATAAAAGAGCTATTGTAGTATTTATGGATCATTTCAACAAAATTATATCAACTTACTATTCAATAATGTGTTCGCTTTCATTGTCAATATATACAAATGATAAATCAGCAAGATTCTTCAGTATGCTGATCATATAATCTGGCAATGCAATAAATAGTGACAGCTCTATCACTGCTATATTTCATTCGGTTTCCAATAAGTCTCAACTTTTACTCAGGAAGTACATAAACTTGACACCAAGTGTAAATAATAAAGAATAATACTATATGATTTTTGACGGTATTTACCATCTAAGTTTTCTGTTGCCAATGTTACGAAAAAAAAAATCCTTATAATTATATGTGAAGTCTGGCAAATTCACTTCACCAGATTTCAACTTTAGAAAGCAAATGATATACATTCAAATATTACACACCTTCAGTAATTTTCCATTCAAGAATATAGATCCATATTCATGGGTAAATTCAGGAGGGACGAAGGGGTAACTGCCCCTCAGTAAAAATGCTGTCATATTTTAGTATGAAAATAAATACGAAACTGATAATTTCCAAAGACCGTCTTGTGATCATCCTTTTACATCTCTTCCCTTATAAATTTACCTAAAACCGAACTCAATAAATAATATCTATTTAAAACAGAATATGAGCTAGAGTATTTTAAGATTCATTTTTGCGGAAAATTAAAAAACTCGATAGGTTCAACCTGCTAAAGTAAATTTGTCAATAAAATACTTTTCTTTAGTTCCACCAAGATGCATATATTCTTTGCGATCTCAGATTCGATATTGTTTCGTCAAAAACTCTTGACAAGATCAATCATATCCACGGAATTTACTGAGATTTCCAGTAGATGGTGAAAGAATCGAATTTAATTTAATATAATTTAATTTAATCTTTTGACACTTGCATTCCAATTTATTCGAATTTTGCTAGAAGTTTTCCATAATTTTACTGTTCCTTTCAACCAGCTATTTGATCTCTAGGAAAAGTTTCATCTATTTGTCGTTTCCAGATCAATTCTCTACCGTAGTTTTCTTAGTTATTTATCTGCCGTTGCTTTCAATTATTAGTTGTTTTCCGTTTCTCAAGTATTTAAGTGGTGTTTTAAATAGTGTTTCATAATGGATATCAAAGGCTGTTGTAGTAGACAAAATAATCATCTATTTATTCATCTATATCAAGTTCCGATGGTTAGAACAAAACATTCAAGTTCAACTGGTCAATATAACGCGAGGTTAGTCTGGCGCTGATAAGAACAAAATTCATCTTGCTCAGTTTCTACTTTGGTAGAAGTTATATTTGTGTTATTTGCTGATTGCTTTTCAGAATTTCCCAGTTAAAAATATTTATTCCAAGTTCCAGCCTTAGTGACAATGGTTGTTATATGCCCAGTAAAAGGATGCAATAACATGAATTTAAAATCATGGAATTAAAGTTCTCCCGGAAGAGTGTTTTCAAATATGGTCATCTTGTACAGCGCTATAATAGCCTGCACTCTAGCGATCTTCCTAATGAATTGAAATTACTCAAGTTGATCTGGACTACGGAGGGTTCAATTCATTTCGAATTAAACACTATAATGCTCAATGAACTGTATATTGATGTACTATTTTTTCCATATGGTCCAACTCCACTAGCTCTAATGTCGAAACCGATATTTCGAAGAATCTCATCAAGTTATCTGAAGCAGCACCGAATAGTAAGAATTTCTATGATTTCTGATATTAATTTCTTGTAAATATCGAGAATATAAAGCAAATGCATCTATCTGTAATATATGTATCAAGATGCATATTTGTATTTACGTCTAAACAGAAACAGACAAACATAAAAAATATAGCTAATTCTTTGGTATGAACTCGTGCAATTTTTGACAGAATTCGTGTAACTTTATCCGTCGTCATGAAGAGTGTTGAAAAAAGAAAGTAACACGCTGACTCTGCACGAGTTGTTCTAGAGTCTAGAGAATTCGCTAATTGAAATTTCGTCTAACTTCATAATGTCATGTGTCTAGAGTTGCCGCTTGACGCCATCTGTAAAGAAATTTCTAGAATGTGAACTTCCTTGGATGTCATTATCAAGTGAGCCGTAGGTCTAGCGTTTTTGAAGAAAACATTAACATTGTATTGGTATACAAGTCATTTCACCAGGATTATATGCATCTTGGTTTCCACAAAAACTTTTCTACATGTACACTCATTCCAAGGCGTTTTTAAGCTTCTCCGAAAACTTCGTCAAAACCGAGACTCAACCACATTCCGCACCTTACCCCTTTTATTTATGATACCGTTACCTATTGCGCATATGTCGAACCAATGTTTTTATCAGACCCATCTCATCTGGATCTATCGGAGCAGTTCGTTTACCTAATCCACCAATCATAAGCAGAGTGGGGCGTCGTAAGTCTTTTAACGAAAACATTTTCAAGTGCTAGTTACGTTTACTTATGATGCTCATTCTTTCAGGGAGCTCAAACTGAAATTGCTAACTCTCTAACCAAACACGGTATCGAGAAAAGAGCCACGGTTACGTTTATAGGTAAAGTTGAGTATTACGAGACCGGCGTGGCTAAACCGATGCACCTAAGCGGTATTGTGGTATCGTTGAAAGCTAAAGGAAAACCCGCCGCTGAAATCGTTAAGATCGTTAATGTCACCATCAAGAATCAGAGGTGCTATCTGTTACCCGGTATAGAGAAGACTCACAGGCGAGTCACAGTGAGAGGAAAGGAAATCAACGATATACCCACGAAGTATACAATGAGTGGATTGGAATCTTACGAAATTCCTGTTGTTGGTAAGTAATTGGAAAATTTGTGATTTAGTTCGTTGTCCCGAGTCAATCGAATGTTATTATTATCAACAAAATAATTCAAAGTAAATTAAACAGTTCACTGAATTCATGAAAATATCCAAAACCTACTGTGGATAGTTTAGAACTCAAAACTATAATCTGAAACGTCAACTTATCGAAGAATCAGATAGTAATCATTTTTTAATGAAAAGATTTTCATGAAATCAAAGTGCTAAAATGTACAGGATTAGATCTATTATTACTATCGTTAATTTATACAAAATGTTTGTCTTCTGAAAACTATTCTATTATTTCCTCCAGAACGGAAAATCACTGAAGCTGACCATAATATGCACGAAATCCCAAACTTACCATATTTCTTTGTAGAACTTCTCAGCTCAAAATACTACCTATCAGAACATAGAATGATTGAAACTGACGATAGTCTACACGAAATCCCAAACTTTTTCACCATATTTTTTGGAGAATTTTTAAGCTTGAAATTATTACCTTCAGAACGGAAAAATATATTCTTCAGAACGGAAAATTATTGAAACTGACGAAAATCTACACGAAATCCCAAACTTATTTACCATCTTTCTTTGTAGGATTTCTAAGCTTTAAATGAGTTCCTTCAGAACGAAGAATCATTGAATTTGATGACAATCAACAGTAGAATTTCTAAGCTCAAAATTATTTTCTTCAGAACGAAGAGTAATTGTAACTGACAATAATCTACACGGAATCCCAAACTTATAGACCATCTTTCTTTGTAGGATTTCTAAGCTTTAAATGAGTTCCTTCAGAATGAAGAATCATTGAATTCGACGACAATCAACAGTAGAATTTCTAAGCTCAAAATTATTTTCTTCAGAACGAAGAATAATTGAAACTGACGATAGTCTACACGAAATCCTAAACTTTCAGACCACATTTCTTTATAGGATTCATAGCTCAAAATTGTGCTCCAACTCGAACCTTATAACAAGAATTCTTATTCTTCTTGAATACAATAAACATTCCTTTGTAGGAACCTACGTCGACCCGAGAATCATCCCGGGCTTCTCGTACAAGGTGAGACCGAACGATCGAAAGGATCCGCTTTTCGGAGGGCGCTCCCTCAAGCTCTTAAGCATAGGGATGGGATACGCCAAGAGGCTCACCTTCCAGCCGGACTCGCTGGTCGAACCGGACAACTACCTATGGTCCGACAGCCATCCCGACGGACTGGGGCTCGAACCCAGGGCCGTCCACAACGGGATGAAGTTCCTGATAAAAGCCGGCGATATGATCCTCGGCGAGGCCGAAGTTTTCAGGGATGATCACCCGCAGTCAGAGGAGCACATGGAAAAGGTAGGACATTTTCAGTTAATTGAATTTTGGTAATTGGATAATAGTAAATGAACGAATATTGAAAAATTATGAGGTGTGATTGACAATATTAGTGGTTTGGTGTTATTGCCTCCAGCTTCTGTTTCCTATATAACTTACATAATTGATGCCTCTTGGAGGTTTACACCATCTGCACCAGTTTCAGAGATTTACTTCGTAAGGAGTAGAAATGTTTGTGTTCACAGTCCAGCCAAGTCCATCAATAGTCATTGACCATCGATAGTTCCCGATTGTTTGAAAAAACTATCATCGATAATATCGATAGTACTACCGATAGTTGTTAACTTTAGTATTTTGAGGTTAGGTTTGGTATTTCCGTAATTTTTTTGTAGTTAATGGCAATATGAGCAAATTGATGCAACAAAAACAAAAAACTTTATTTTCCTTAATCATATAAAAAACGAGCACTGCACTGAATCTATGAATTTGTCATAAGCCACTTATTTGATTTGATGAAAATCAAAATATCCCAATTTTTCGGTTTGATTCTATTCCTTTGGTCATTCATTACCAACCCTGCTTTTGAAAATATCCTTTCTCATTGAACAGTTTCCAAAATATTTATCCATGTGCAAATGCTAATATTCGAAAAAATGCAATATATACTGATATAAATGTATTGGTGAAAATTCATAAAATTAGGGAAGGAGAAAGACGGAAGAAGACGGTTGAGTCATTGACTTTTGACACTTGACACGTGTACTCGTAAGTCTCATGATTGTGACTTGACAGTTGACACCTTATTTACGCTATTTTAAAAAGAGCTGAGGTGAAAATAAGTGAGCTGTTTTTCAGTATCGAGTTTCTACTGGCCAAGTTGGCGATAACACTACAGAAAAATTGCTCGCCCAATTTGCACGTTGAAAAGTAAGCGTGATGGTAAATTCTGTTTACACTATCGATAAGTTTTGAACTATCGATAGTTTTCGATGTTACCAACTATCGATAATATCGATAGTACTATCGATGTTTAGCCATCACTAATTGGTCGAAACAGCTGCCTGGCATTGGATTTGTAAATGCATTTCAAACATAGAAATTCTGAATAATTGAAACCTGTCAAAAGATTGAGGAACGAATTCTTGAATTCATTTTCCCAATCAAAAGATTATTGAATAAAACACTACATCATTCATATACTCAGTTTGAAATTTATTTTCATCAGTTTTTTCTATTGTTTTGTAACTTTGCAGTTTTTACTAATCATTTTTTTGTGTTATTTTCAATTTCTTTTATGATCTGCTATTTTCTGTTCAATTCTTCTAATCGTCTGAATTGTTTTAATCTATACAAATCAGGTGAACGAAAATATGTTTCAAATTACCGTGTCAACTAACAAATTTCATCACTGACAATATTAAGATAGACAATTTTCAATATGATTTCCAACCAAATACGAACACCCAATCTATAATAACTGATCTCATGAATAAAATTTATGAAAGATTAGATGATAGTGATTATGTAGGAACAACATTTTTAGATTTGAAAAAAGCCTTTGACACTGTTGACCATAATATTTTAATGGATATATTAGTTATGGTATAAGAGGTCATGCATTCAATTTATTCCAAAACTATTTTCAAAATCGCAAACAGTACGTACAAATCAACAAATATAAAAGTAATGAGAAACTTTCTAAAATTGGCGTCCCTCAAGGCTCAGTTTTGGCTCTTTTTTTTTTTGATCTATATTGACAATATCAAAAGACTGAATTTATATGGAATGCACTTTTCTTTTGCAGATGATATAACATTATTTGACTTTGGGAAAGATATTGACATTTTGGAAAATTCATTGAAACATGATATTGACCTTATTGAAAAATTGACGTACAGCATTAACCTAACCGTCAATTTGAAAAAAACTGTTTTTATGATTTTCAAACAAAAAAACATGAAGAATATAAAATTAAACTTGAAGATAGATAATGTACTGATAGCCGAAGTTCCCAATCATAAATATTTAGGTTTATTAATTGACACAAAATTAAATTTCAAAAATCATATTGAAAAAATAAAGAAATCTATTGTTCCATTCCTGGGGGCCATTAGAAGAATTCACATTTCAAACAAAAACGTCCAGATTCTAATATATAATGCCTTCATTGTTTCTCATATCAGATAACTCATTACAGTTTGGTCTTCATGCTCTAAAAAAACAAAAAAATATAATATATCGTTTAATGAACAAAGCAATAAAGGTTATATTCAGAAAACCGTGGAATACTCCTTCTGCAGATATATATAAAGTAACAGATAATATGACTTTGGATCATCTAATTGATTATGAAAAATCTAAGTATGTATATAAATCAACAAAAAATCTTCAGAAATGTAATATTAAACTGTAAAGAAATTTATGATTTTTATGGCCACGATACCAGAATATCAAATAACTTCATTCCAATAAAGGAAAAAATAACTCCATTTCATCAGCATTGATAACTTTCAATGAACTACCAGAAAAAATAAAATCATCCAAATCCATTCATAATTTTTCAAAAGAACTTAAAAAATATTTGCTTGCATAATGATGTTCACCAAATTATCAAATAAATATTATACTCCAATTTATTATTTATAGTACATAATTTTCTGCTTTTTTTTGACTTCCTCATACCGGAACCCTGTTCTGTCTGGAAGCTGTACATTGAATAAATAAATAAATATTTCCTACCTGAACATTTCACCGTAATATTTTATCTATTTTTTCCAACTATGTGATAATAATAACTCAAATGGTTTCAGGAAATTACTTCAATTTCATCTTCAAAACTGTTTTTTGGTAGGTTTTCATAGTTAATAATGTAGACAGAAAGTTGTGACAAGTGGTATTGGAGATTTTCATCATCATCATCTATTAATTTAAAATCTATTTCGATTTTTGTATAAACAAGTTCATGGTGAACAGAGAACACTCAATTTTTCAACTCATCCTTACTTCAAGATGTCGCTTAACCATTATCTCCACATATTTCGAATGTGTTCCTTCTATTTCTGTCTCATCAGATAATTTCAATTTGCCAAAATGTGGTGCATTATTTTTATGTGAATTGGGGACGTTATATTTTGCTTCACCACAATCCAGTCCCCGTAAATTCAAATACAAATAATTCTTGGAATAAATTCATGTCTACTGAGTTCAGTTTCAATTTTGTTGTAGAAATATATTCTACACATAAATGAAAGTGGTACTGATCCAAATAGTTCCTCGTAAGAACTAAATAATTTCTAGTGATTTTATCAGATTTTATACAAAAGTAGCAGAGTTGGGCTGATTAAAATCACGATTAAAATCATGATTTAAATCGCTTGATTTTTAAAATTAAAATCATGATTTGAATCAATTTTTGTTTTTTTATTCAGAACCAGATAACAACATAATCTAAAAGTTTTATCGAAGATCAGAAGGAGTATCTGCTTTTAGCAAAAACAACAAAAAACAAGTACATAATTCCAAATTCTTGAACAAAACGTAACACCTAAATGTTATTACTGTATATTTTCAGTCTATTCATTTTCGTTATACAATTCAAACAAAAACACGAGTTTTTCTCCTTTTTCTATGCCTAATCTGTTTCTAATATCCGGGTATACAACTAGCGAAATGCTTGAAATTGTTTAGCAACGTCAATTTATAGGTTGAGAAGGAAAACAAGCCTCGACAGAAATATTCTTGCAAAAAGCAGAACAAACGCGTTCGTGTTCGTGCCTCACTCGGCACTGTATAGCGAGTGTATAGGACAGAAGGAAAACAAATCGCGAAAAAAGCGTGGTCACAAGTTTTTGAGCCGCAAATTGTATTAAAATTTTTAGACATACATTAAAATAATCAACAATAATTTCAAAGAATCAAAATGTTCAAATTTTATGTTTAAATTTAAAAAATCAAATAAATCAAAAAAATCAAATAAATCGTGATTTTTTTTAAAAAAATCTATGATTTTTTATTTATTCAATAAAAATCAGATTTTGACCCATGAAAAGTAGTCATCTCGAGTTTATAGGTTCAGGCTGAAGAATAAAGTAAACTCCGTACTAACTGCTATATGGAGGATTCGTTTGGTTTCAGATCATACCAGTAAAAAAATTTATAAAATCTATATATTCAACATAATATCAATTACACGTTTCATGGTTCGTTTCATAATATACACACAATATAAGCCGGAAATGGTATCACAAGTAACACGAATTCTTCTTCCCAGGTGAAAACGTCGAACGGTACCGCCATCCAAAAATACATCCACGTAGACGTCTTATGTCACGTTCGCATCGCGAGGATAGGGGGCGCTTCGACTGAAAACGACGAATGTCTCATGAGGGTATCCGGAACGGCCGTCCTGAGGAAAGAACCGAGATCAAACGATGCCAAGGTCGTCAGAATCGAGAACGTCGGTTTGGATTCTCAACTGCTCTTACTGTTCGCCCAAACGCACACGGAACTGACGTTCATCCCCAAGGAATACTAAAAGTATCGATTTACTAATCGAGGAAACCCCATTTTGGATGCATTGAGAAATGCAATCACCACACACTACGAAAAGACTTGTTAGGAATAGCTTTTTTTCTATATTAGGATATTCGATCTGACCCTTATAACTTATATAATAGTGTATTTTTTGTTACTTGAGTTGAAGCTTCCTGGCTGTGTTTTGTTAAGAATTTTCAACTGAAAATAAACATTGTTTTTTAACCAATGGTTTTCATTATCCTTCGCTTCGCGAGGAATTATGGTTTCATGTGGTAAACTACCATTTAAAGAGATAATTTTTCTGTGGCGAATATTTTTTCATCAACATCATCCTATGAAAACCGGACCTAACAGTGATTTGACCACAAAATGTTCACTTAAAACGGATCACTAGAAAGTTTACATCGCTATTGCTAAACAATATAATCCAATCAACATGTACATCCGTGCTTGATGTGTTGTTTGGACCTAAAACATTATCAAAAAACAAGTTTTACAATTTTCAATGTGCTGTGCGAGCGGCGGTGTACCAAAAAAAAACATGAAATTTTGTGACTTTTTTCAGTTTTTGCTTAATATCTCGGTGATCAATTCGAGACTAAGGCGAGCTCCATACAGGTTCTGGTTTCCATGATACAGCTCTTCAAAAGTAGACCATTTTATCTAAAGAAAATGTTTTTTTTTCGAAATTATAACTGATTATGTGAATTTTCTAGAATTCGCATCCCACATCATATTTTATATGAATGGTGTGGTTAGAACTGGAAATATGAAACCTGAATTGACGTGTGCTCATTTGAAAGGATGATAAAGCTTGCCATAACGTATACATCGGTTGTCTAACACTTATGTTGAATCTATCATCTCTGAAATATTTAGGCAAGTCATGCTCAACTTACAGTGTTGAGTGTTAACTAACCTGTACAAGGTGATGTTAACCTCATGCTTCTCATGTATATAAAGTCTGATAATATAGATTCAAGCAAGTATTCAACTAAAATGAACATAACCTCAGTATACAGTGTTTAGAATCGAGGTAAAATAAATTAGAATATAAGTGTGTCAAGCAAATAAAAAAATTGGAAGAATCCACGTTATGAAGGCATTCAAAAGTATTTCAGATGAAAACATCTGAACATTCGGATTGAGAGAACTGTCTGAAAGGCAGCGTTGAACAGAAAACTGACTCAAATATCAAACTACAGTAGGTCAGCAAGTTTCAAAATAATTACAGATTGACTTGAATTTTTCATCCAGATACTGTCAAAAAGATAAACAGCAAAAATGATAATAATCAATCCATTTTTTTCCACATTTGAGCCAATAAGTAATGATTAACGCTTGGAAATATGATAAAAATTTTAACACCAAATATTGGAATTCGAAAATATGCATCAGCCTTGAAACGGATCTTGATACTATGTAACAAATTTTGTGCAGTCGATATTGTAATATCAGTCAAATATTGCAAAAACACTTATTTATTCATAATTAATTTTTTGCAACAAGTCAAGTATTTCAGGACCGACAGATTCACTACTTTTAATATAAGATATCCATTCAAATTATCCACTACTGGGTAATTTCTTCAATCCTTTCATACTTCCTCAACACAATATCAATATTCACCAGCTCATTTCATGACGCTAAGTATTGCGATATTAAACATATTCGATAACATTCTCTGGCATCTCCAAGGATATTAGTATGACCGTAAAAAAATGTATGGCAGGCATTCACTTTCTCAAAATTTCTATATGACCAGGGTCGAATCCTACCCAGTGAATACTTTATTCAACTCACCTGTTAGACTGAATGAAAGAATATACCTTTCAATTCCGTTTCACATAACTTTTCCACCTCCTCTGAAAAATTAAATTAAAGAAATGTCAAACTTCGATAAATTCACTATTATACAATATTCGTAATATATTATGTCAACTGTTATGAAATATAGACATCATCAAGTCATCGGTTTATTCACCCAATATTTCACAAAATGAGCTGAGGTTTGAAAAAAATTTGTTATTACAATCACATTCAAAGAAAATGCAGAAGACCAAAAAAATCCATATAGTTGAAAGAAATTACGAATGTAATGAAAAACCCTACAAATTTCACGGTAATGGTCGATTCAATTGAAGAACAATTGAACTGTGAACTGTGGCGCCTCTATCGGCAATCTCTTGAAGGGATTTCTTCAGTTGAAATTGTTCGAAATCAAGACATGGGAGATATCGAGAATTTGGACTCACGATTGTTCAGAAATAAGTCAACACACCAGGGTTTTTATGCATCTTGGACATAAAATTAGAAGTTTGTGTTATTTGTTGAATCACTTGCTATTACCTGATACAGCCGCAGAAAAAGAATACTGTATAACTCATATGGTTCATAACAGGGAGGACTATCAGGTAGTGACAAATGCATATCTGCCATATATCCCGAGAGTCACTGACAGAATTGGGAAACTCTTGGGGAAATATAACATAAAACGGTTTTCAAGCCGACTAAAAAGATCCAACAAAGCCTCAGGTCAGCTAAAGACTAAAGAGACCCACTGTCAGCAGCAGGGGTTTATCGCATACCGTGCACCTGTGGGAAGGTTTACATCGGTATCACGAGAAGATCCATGGGAACAAGGCTCAAAGAGCATCAAAGGAACTGCAGGCGGGGCAAACCGACAAATCGGGGGTGGCGGAACACGGACTGAGTGAGGCTGACCACAGGATTCTGTTTGAAAATGCTAAACTGATTGCCCCCAACCAGGGTTACCATAGCCGACTGGTACGGGAGGCGATAGAGATCCTAAAACATGCGGACAATTTCAACAGGAAAAAAGAAGCATTGAGTCTAAACAGAATTTGGAATCCCATTCTGAGGAAATCAAGAATTACCAATGAAATCATGGCAGGTAGCGCGGCAACTAATAATGATGATTATTTCCCGAACCCAACAGAAGTAATTAACACTCCAGACTACCTGCATCAATATAAATACGCCTTAAGAAATCGAAACGTTTAGTCATCGGAAATGAGTAAGCCTCTGAAGAAGCTGGCCACTCGCGCTAGCGAACCGTCAGGAAGAAATTCCAAAGAACGACGGCCTTCAAGCCAGAAGAAAAGTAGTTATACTAACTCAAGATGAATAAAAACCCTGGTGCGTTGCTTTTGTTTAGTCAATTCCTCTCGACCTGAGAAATCGAAGGGTAAACTTACATTTTTCGACGGTAGGTGGTGTTGAGGTGGTGATACAAAATGCGATTTTCTAAGGGTACATTTTCATTGAGGCGGCAGCTTACGAGTTCGTTCACCAATAGAATTATCAGTATACAGAATACCTAAGGTCAAGGTCATCTAATAAAAAGCTATTGATTTTTTTGGAATGTTTGACAGTTCGATTTGAATTTGAATGTATTTGAAAGTTCCTTCAAAATCTTGTACCTATTTCTTGTTTTTTTTCACGTTTTTCTTGTTTATATTCTTTGTAAGTGTTTATCGTTGCTGTTCTTGTATTTGTTTGATTTTATAGTGATAGTTAGATTTATTATGAACCGATTTACAAAGCTCAAAATAAAACGCTCGTAAAACGTGTAGCTATTACTTATCCCTCATATCATAGGCTCGTAATCAGATTAAAATTGTATTTTTTTAACACTATAAAAAAAAGTAAATACCTATTTTCAGTTCCTCAGAAAGAAGAAGATTTAAAATCACATCAATATCACTGAGTTTTTGATTTATTTTTTATCAAATTGAAAGCAAAAGGAATACCTAATAAACAGTCAAAATGTGATGACTACATAATTTCTAGCATTTCGCGGGAAAGCAAGAAACTGCATGCAAATCATGAGACCATGAAATAAACATAATCTATAAATCTATAAATAATCGAATGGCCGTCTAGCAGACGGATATCATTGCATCACAGATTAAATTAAAATCACGTAAGGTGCGCCTCTGCTGGCGAAATCTCGAAGGCATCTCTTCAGTTAAAATTGATCAAAATCAAGATAGCGAAAAGTCGAGAAAATTCGCCTACAATCTTTTAAGTATTAGTCAACACACCAGGGTTTTTATTCATCTTGTACTAACTCATATGGATTTCTAAATTCCTTGCTCGCTAAGCGATATTTTATTTCTTTCAAATCAGTCATTTCTTGTCAATCACTCACCGCTTATATCTATCAAGCTGGAATTCTTCTGCTGGAGCGCTATATAAAACTCCCTCGAGTTCGAAGTCTTACCGACCACCCAATAATCGTTCATAGTTTTAACTATGGACTCTCCCATGCTTCCGAGAAACGAAATCTTCTGGTTCATATCGGCCATGATTTTGATCGAGTCTTTGAGGCAAGCCCAGTTTCCGCCCGTTTTACCGTCGCTGTGCACGGTACTCTTGAGGGCCAAGTTGAGTTTGTTGAAGTATATGAATTTGGGAGAGTTCTCGGAAGAGGGCGTTACGACCTCTCTCGAGCAATAGTTCGCGATGCTCGATACAGCCGTCACTAGGTTGAGGTTCATGAATTCGTCGAGTTCTTTGAATAGATCCATGGTTAGATCCGAATCACCTACAAAATTGAAGCATATCTTTATTTATTTATTCAATATACAGCTTCCAGACAGACAAGAATTCTGATATGAGGAAGTCAAAAAACTACATCATAAAATTATGTATTATAAATAATAAATTGGAGTATAATATTCATTTGATAATTTGGTGAACATCATTAAGCAAGCAAATATTTATTAAGTTCTTTTGGAAAAATATGAATGGATCTGGATGATTTTATTTTTTCTGGTAGTTTATTGAAAGTTATTAATGAGGATGAAATGGGGTTATTTTTCCCTTTATTGGAATGAATCATATTTAAATGAAAATAGTTTGATATTCTAGTATTGTGGCCATGTAAAGCATAATTTTTTGACAATTTTGTATTACATTTCTGAAGATTTTTCATAATCAATTGGATGATCCAAAATCATATTGTCTGTAACTTTATATAAATCTGCAGAAGGAGTATCCCACGATTTTCTGAATATAACCTTTATTGCTTTGTTCATTAAACGATATAATATATTTTTTTTGTTTTTTAGAGCATGAAGACCAAACTGTAATGAGGAATCTGATATGAGAAACTATGAAGGCATTATATATTGAAATTTGAACGTTTTTATTCAAAGTGTGAATTCTTCAAAGGGCCCCCAAGAATGGAACAATAGATATCCTTATTTTGTTGGTATGATTTTCGAAATTTAATTTTGTGTCAATTGATATACCTATATATTTATGATTAGGAACGTCAGCTATTGTTTTATCATCTATCTTCAAGTTTAATTTTACATTCTTCATGTTTTTTAGTTTAAAACTCATGAAAACAGTTTTTTCCGAATTGACGGTTAGGTTATTGCTACATGTCCATTTTTCAATGAGGTCAATATCATGTTTTAATGAATTTTCTAAAATATCAATATCAGGGTGAAATAATGTTATATCATCTGCAAAAGAAAAGTGCATTCTATATAAATTGAGTCTTTTAATATTGTCAATATAGTCAACAGCGTCAAAGGCTTTTTTCAAATCCAAAAATGTTGTTACCACATGATCACTATCATCCAATCTTTCATAAATGTTATTCATGTTATTGTAGATTGGGTGTTCGTATTTGGTTGGAAAGCATATTGAGAATTATCTCTTTTGATATTGTCAGTGATAAAATTTGTTAGTTGAATTTTGACAATTTTTTCAAATATTTTCGCTAATATATTCAAAAGAGCTATTGGACGGTAATTTGAAACATTTTTTCTTTCACCTGATTAGTATATCAGTTTCAGAATATTTTTTTTTCAGATAATCAGGAAAAACTGCATCTTCAATGCTTCTGTTCATAACGAGTGATAGAGGCAAACTTATTATATCTACAATGTCAAATTTTTTATTACGCTATAAGGTAGACACGATTAAATTTCCACTGATGATGATTCCTAAACTTATTACCTGATGCTAATAACTGATACTGATTCCTAGAATTACACTGATAATGATTATGATATCGGACCATAGTTACTCATTAATTGAATAAGTTCAACAAAGGGGAACTATTGAGATCCAATTGATCATTTAGCAACCAATTTGAATTTTTCAATTTATTGATTTCCAAAAATTCCAAATAATTAAGTGTAATGCCTTTATTTTCAACATGCAGAATTTCGAAATTTTCATCGAAGTCATGGCCTTCCCCCAAAATGTGATTGGCATATGATAAATGAAATGTTTTCTTTTCATAATTCATACGATGTTCACGTATGCGGCTTTTGAATGGTCTACCTGTCTGGCCAATATATACTTTGGAGCAAGATCCACAATTCAATTTATAAACTCCCGATTTTTCATGTTTTATTGTTTTACCTTTGTTATTCTTGATGAAACTTCCCAACGTGTTATCTGTTCTATATGCTACTTTTAAATTTCGTTTATGCAAAAATGAAGCTACTTTTTCCGTACATGTCGCGAAGACAATAAATTTTGTGGAAATTTATTCGTGTCTACCTTATAGCGTAATAACTATGGATTTCCATCAAGTAAAGGCCACCTCAATCTAAAAAAAGGCAAATTTTCTGTTGTAATCGGATCTTCACCCTGCGCTGAATTTGATAATCATCACAAATATAATCAATCAGATAAAATTGAAAATTATTAATTCATACTTTTTATCAATGGGGTAGATGTACACGTCCTTATTACTCTAACATCGAACATAAATGACATGGATACCAACAAGTACCATTGTTCATAGATGTCTAGTTAGTCAATGCCTGTGTAAAAAAGATTTGAAGTGTTTTTGTTACGCCATCTACAGTATTAATGTCGATATTTCCGTTTACTTGACAATTCACGACGAAGTTTCCTACTCTGAAGGGAAAAATAGGTGCAGAGTTCTGTCTGTCAGTTTGACAGAAATGTAATGAAGATTCAAAATAGAGTTGACGATAGAACTTCAAGAGGGGAATGAAAGTTTAGGCATTGAAATAATCTTCAAACCATGAATGATCTACGACATAGTCGAAAAAATGTACTCCTGTTTCGCGACTGATTGCTATCTTTTGGTATTAAGTATGAGTAATCAAGAAAATGTGTGATTCAGGCAACGATGTCCGAAAGAAGAAATGAAAGAAAAGAAATAACTTGGAAACGAAATCACTAGTGTCATCTACCCTTAGCATCCATCTCTTCAAACGATATTTCCATAATAGTCCAGTAAATAAGGGGACGAACTTGTGAATAAGTCTATGAGTTCTTCACTTGTGGCTCAATTTGTAGGTCGTCACAGATGTTTTCAAAGGACCCAAAACTTAACACGGTTGCGTTCATGAAAATGGCCGAAAATGGCCCCCCAAACCCAGAAAAATGGGTTTCCCGCCAATATCTGGCTAAATATACGAATTAGATAATTTTCGTTCATACAAAAATTAAAGATCGTTTCATTATCTACAGAAATGACCCTTATCATTTTTTCCGAAAACTCAACAGTTTTCGAAATAAAGGGACCCAAAACTCTCCTCATTTCAGCTGCCGCTTTCTCTATAGGAATTCTGTTGTCTATGCATTCGCTTGGAGGCGGGCGGACGAATTGTTTCATAACTCAGGCAAAAACTGACATTTTTCAATGATTCAAAGTTCAAGATAATGAGGACACCCGTAGCTATCATTCCATAAGTTTTTCCGCACCATTTCGACACTGTTTCATTAATTTGTTTACATTTTTTTCAAAAATAGTCTTTTATCGGAAATTTTTATTTATAATGGGTCCTTGGGGGTCTTGAATGATCTGATTTTTTTTGTACTTTCCCCGCGTTCTAATAAATGATCCATTTGTTTATTCACATATTCATGCGATTTCGGAGTAATGTAGAATCTGCGGAACAACCGCGAATTAAAAAATTATTAGCCATTTTATCGACTTGCCATGCACATCGTTTTGCTCTAGTTTCCGAATACATATATATTTTTTATGGCTAATAATTTTTAATTCGCGGTTGTTCCGCAGATTCTACATAACTCCGAAATCGCATGAAAAATGTAAATAAACAAATGGATCATTTATTAGAACGCGGGGAAAGTACAAAAAAAAAATTCAGAGATCATTCAAGAACCCCCAAGGACCCATTATAAAGAAAAATTTCCGATAAAAGACTATTTTTGAAAAAATGTAAACAAATTAATGAAACAGTGTCGAAATGGTGCGGAAAAAACTTTCACAGCTTATTAAATCTTTTTGACAAATAGGAAGGAACTTCGAAATACATGGACGGGTTTCCTCATTATCTTGAACTTTGAATCATTGAAAAATGTCAGTTTTTGCCTGAGTTATGAAACAATTCCGCCCGCCTCCAAGCGAATGCATAGACAACAGAATTCCTATTCGCGATTTCGACCACCGTTGAGGGCGCTACGAGACGTAAACAAATATGGAGGATTGTGAGTAATCTCTTTGTTTATGGTGTCAGTTTGTATACGGACTTAGTGGTTGAGTTGTATGTTTTAATTATTTGCGAACTATATTGGAGTTTTGTGTGTATTTTAGACAATTGATTTTAGTGTGTGAAGGAAAATAACAAACTGTGAGGTAATATAACGTTTTGCAATGGTTTATCAAATCAGATCCTTTTTTAGTTATCAACAGTAATGGAAAACCAGGAGGTATATTTGAGTTTGAGCGCTGTATTTGCATATTTGGATGCAACACATGACAGTAGGTGCTTCGTGGAGGGCGAACAAGTCCTAAACAGTTGCGATCAGATCACTCACAAAGTAGGTTATTGATTTATCCGCCAGGGGGCGTCTAGACTTTCGAAAAGGCGAATAGAGAAAGTAGCAGCTGAAATGAGGAGAGTTTTGGTCCCTTTATCTCGAAAACTGTTGAGTTTTCGGAAAAAATGATAAGGGTCATTTTTGTAGATAATGAAACGATCTTTAATTTTTGTATGAAGAAAAATTCTCTAATTCGTATATTTAGCCAGATATTGACGGGAAACACATTTTTCTGGGTTTGGGGGGCCATTTTCGCCCATTGCCATGAACGCAATCGTGTTAAGTTTTGGTTCCTTTGAAAACATCTGTGACGACCTACAAATTGAGCCACAAGTAAAGAACGCCTAGACTTGTTCACAGCTTTCCCCTAGTTTCGGATCTTCAGTTACTGGACTAATAAGGTTGACTAACTATATTTCTATAAACAATGCTATATCTCTATAAATAGTGCCTTTCTTGTCTTTAGACAATGATACAAGTGACCTACCCTAACACAAGCTTGTTTCTACCACTACCAACCTTTGATAAAAATGCAAACGGAGGCCCCGAGCATTTTATACGTGACGAAATAGAATTCTGCAGGCTCGTTACCGCCAAACAAATAGACTTTGGGAATGTTCCCTCCGATTTTCGTCAACTTCAAATTCGACGGTCCGACAACGAATCTGCCACGTGGCAGAGCTTGGAAGGGCGAAGTAGAATTGCGGGAAGCCCCGGGCAAATCTATTTCCGGATAAGTGGGAAATACGGAGCCCGTCAGGTATTGATATAAGACTTGCATGTCGCTCGGTTCCACGCCACTCCTGAAGCAAAAATAAAGTTTTTTTGAGGGAGTTTTGACCTCTTAATAAATTCTCTTATAACGGTATACTCGAAAACTACTACTCTGACACCAAACTGATATCGGTTTGGTGCAAAGGTAAATAATATATATTACACATTGATCAAGGTTTTAGTGTCAATTGCACCGCTTTGCTTAAGTTGTGGTTTATCTAAGCTAGGTATTGTGCTATGGATTTGCCAATCAGATTCATTGTTCCTTGGCAATTAAGCGCAGCTTAGTTGTATCTCCATTAAGTAGAAGTGGTGCAATATAATTGGCTCTCAATCTTACTCATATATAATAGACATTATTCGATCAGGATCAAAGTGGTGGCCGGCCTCCATATTTGTCAATTAGCAATGCTACTTTCTGTTATTAATGTCAGTATTGTCAAAGTCACTTGTCACAACAATTCAGGTTGACCAATCAAGTGAAATCTGACTTTGACAATGTTGACACTGATGACGAAAGTCACACGAATGGCAATAGACTAATCTGGAATCTAGCCACCGCTTTGATCCTGATCGAATTTTGTCTATTGAATTTATACATGATTGTTCAAGGTTTTTTTATGAGACGTTCATTAGAAGCTATTCTATTTTTATCAGAGATTTAACCAAAACGGTCTTCAAATCAAATTAACCAGGCACAAACCAAATGGAAAGTGGCCCTCTGTGGAATTGGCTGAAACCCTGGCAGGATTAAGTTCTCTACATTGTAAACTAAAGTATCCTCGGTACAAACTGATCCTTTGTGTAGGTTCGGAATTATGTGACCTATTATATTCAGATTTGCAATAACCTTGCGCCTGTGGTGAGTAAAAAGTTTTCAACAGCTTGATTTGTTGAAAAATATATTTTTTCAAGAACTTTGGACAACAACGATGCATTTAGCCATCCCAGAATAGGAATGAATGTGTGGTAGCCACTTAACCAAAATATGGACCAACTTCGACTCGACGAACGAGAACCTTGCGCCAATATATCCTTTTCCCGCTGAAACCAATCAGTGCGCCTCATAAGTAGCACCCCCCTTCCCCCACCATGAGGAATCATTAGTAGTATCCCCCTTCCCGCTTATGAGAATTCGGGTCTTTGTTCATATTGACTTTCATTTCTTCATTTAAATTTTTTGATCATACTATTTCATATTAAACATTTTCCATAATCCATTTCAATATTTTGTTTAGATTTGAGATCTTTATTTCAATTCATTAATGATAATTAATTGCTTTAACTGACATTTTTTTCATCTTATAAGTTTTTTGTGACAGGTTTCAATAGAGATAATCATTTAGACAATGTTAGTCCGTACCAATACCATTCAAGACCTTTGGAGTCACTGAAGAGCAGGGTATTGGAGAATTGCAAAATCTCGGAAAACTGTGAGAAAATCGTGATAAAGTTTTGTCTGTTTTTCAATTCTGACCTTTGTTAGCACTGATAATATAATAGCTGAAATGAAGATTATTATTATTTCGAGTTTGCTCAAATACTTAAACAAAAAGTGTTTCTGAACTATCAGAACTAAACCGTATTTTCCCAAACTTTTCAGTTTGAAATCTAATAGTATTGAAGAGTCCATCTTGATTATTGCAAGCTGTTTAACACTTGAGCTCAAGAGAGACAGATTTGAAACAGGTGTTACAGTATCTTATTTCTAGGGTTTATCATAGATTTTTGATTACCTCATATTCACAGGAGCTCCCAGATCTAAAGCTCAAATCTCTTCATCAAGAACGTAAAATGCAAGCAAACTCTTGAATTTTTTGAGATTTTTGACATTGGAACATCTCATTTTTATGAGATCTTCAAGATCTACAAATCAAATGCTATTTTTGAAGCGTGAATGCAGATAGTAACCGGTTTTTATAAGGTTTTACTTAATTTTACAACTTACTTTCACTTGTAGTTTCTTCTACCAATAGAAAGTAAGATCATTGAAAATCTGGAACTTGTTGGTCTCATAAGAGAGAACTTAATTTTTCAGAGTTTCAGCCAATTTGATAGAAGACGACCACTTCCCATAAGAAAAAATCAACAAACATAACAATTTTTCAACACAAATAAACATGTTTCATTCCATATGAATTGTTCATTTGATATTGGGATTTTTTCTATCCCAATAGATATCAATTATGTCCTTCACCAAGTGATAAGTGAGTATAAAGGTTGGACAGAAGGAAGTTACCCTGAATTACTCTGTGAATCTCAGCTTTCAAACATTGTCATACGTCATACATCTTATGAACAATTTTTGATTCGCTATTAGTAGTATTTGATATCAAAGAGAAAAACTACCTACCAAATTCTATTTGATTTTCATTACTTACCAAATCAAATTCTCATTATAAAGGAATGCTGTATAAGGAATAATTGGAAAAGTCGATTCCAACAAATTGACAAAGCATTGCACTTTGAGAAAGGTCTGCTTATCCAACGGAAAGTACTGTATTCCACAAAAAACATTGAGAATATCTGCCTGAGACAACTTCAATAACTGCAAATACTGAAAAAAACAGTGACCAGTACACAAGCCTACATAAGAAATGAGCTGTAAGTTTTATGTACTGATACTTACGTTTCTGAAAAATAACTCGAGGTTCATTTTGAGAGTATTCAAATCTTTGGCGGTATGGAAAGTACCCCAGAATAGCCTGTACATGTAATATGATTGTTTGAGTACAGCTTCGTAAACATTATCCTGTACGTCATCTTCCAATGCTTCCACATCACAAACTGCATCTTTTTCTTGAGAGGTTTGATTCACTTTAAGGGTCTGAAATATATTTCACAGCTTGGGCTTTAGAGAGCCTGAACTAATATGTGAAAAGTGAAAATTAAACTCATCTGTTTCTTTTCCATAGTTGGTTAAATTTGAAAGTTAAGTGAGTTTGTTATTTTCAAGGCTTTTTGATATAAACAAATACAATCACAGCCAGACTAATTTTAAAGCAAAAAGGTGTGTATATGCTATATTACATTTGTCTAACAGCTTACTCAAAATGCGCAAACTAGGTTACAGACAGCTATTGAGAGAATTTATTGAAGAAATCAATGAAATATCTTACCATGACCATCCAGTAGTTCTTTTCAGGTTGAAAATAAAATTGCCTCGTTTTGTTCGTGTGAAGGGAACTGACTGGGGAACTTGGTTTGAAGGTTCTGGAATTATACACATGGGATTTTCAGTAGTACTTGGTATGTACATACTTACTCGGTGAATTGTATTATACCTTCAACAAGGCCAACATTTTTTATTTGGGCATCTGTATTATCACAAATTGGGTGGTAGTACAGAATTTTCTGCAACTCCTGTAAAATGTGAGGAATACCCAAAATAGAATTATAAATTAAATCATTTTGAAGAACTTTCTTGCAAACAGAATTTTCACTGAAAATGGATACTGAACACCAATTCATTCACTACGGTTATATTGGAATTTTATTATCAACTGAATTTTCAAATAGCAGTGAAATGAAAAATAAATATCTTCCCTCTAGTAGCACTCGTGTTAGAATTAATTTTCATTTTCGCTTCAAGATTTCGAAATGCCTTCTGACTATCATACTACTAAAAAACTAGGTATTTCATCATAGTCTGCAAATAAGAAATGCTGATAACATTTCTTTGAGAAGACACTGTCATCAGGAGCAGGGACAGATATTCTATTCAGTATTCAGTTCTCCAGATTATCCAGTTTTCACTAGTAGTTACAAATACCTCTCCTTCCTTGATTCCCAAAGTTGGATTGAATATAAAAAAGTTTTTCAGTCCTTTGATCTTATGGGTAACCATTTCGAACTTCGAAGATTTGAAACTCGAGTTTCTGACCTTATTAATAAATTCCAAACATATCAAGATTATGAAGTTGCTCAAAAATGTTAATTGAGGTTATGTAATGTGAAATGTAAATAAATATTTCCCTGAATCCCCCTTTTTGTGGGTGTTACGGTTCTAATCTCGAATAATAAAGAAGAAACCTAGAAGATAGTCGTTTCAAGTTTCTCAAGTCGAACGTAAGATGTCGGACCAAATTACTCCAAAAATCAATAATGTAATCTTTGTATATAGACTATATACAAAGATGTAAATATTTCTACTAGATCAAAATACTGACTACTAATAACATTGTTTGAAGACTAGACTAATAATTAATAACTGAATAAAAAACACCACATATTTTTGTACGAGTCTCCAAGCTGATTGTGCGAGCTATAAGATAGCGAGAATTACTGAAAATCCAAACTTCATCAAACGAAATCAGGTAGGAACGACATTTTCAAGTCTCAGTTTATCCATCAATGTATCGATCTGATTTGATGATTTGATAATTGAATTGAAATGATCCAGAACAGAAATATAAAGGAAGGCGATCAATTGTTGACTCAACTACCATATTTGTACTAGTACCAAACTTACAAATTGAATATTTCTTTTTTTATTTTTTCCGATCTTATGCCAAACTTTTCCAATTTTTCATTTTCAAAATTACCTTCAGAGATCAACTGATCAATCATTTCATTTAGACAATGCTTGATTATATCTTACACGGTGAAAATTATTCAATAAATCATTTCAAATTTATAGTTTCATTAATGGTTTGCCCTCTTTGTTTGAGTAGAGGAATCAGGATGATAAAATGTAATACCACCATTAAATTCATCGAGAAATAGGATAGTTAGTCAATGTCTGTGTGAGAAGAGTTAGATCCAGTGACCTTATTCAAAACGATTTGAAACGCTATCTACACTATAATGTCAATATTTCCGTTCACTTGACGATGCTCGACAAAGTTTCCTTCTTTGACGGAAAAAAAAGGTGCTGATGTGTATCAGTTCGACTCAAATTTACAATAAAGCTGATAAAACTTCGAAATAGATTACACAATAAAAGTTTATACAGGAAATGCAAGTTTGAGCTTTGAAATAATAATCGAAATATAACTATGAACAAATGAAATATTAGGAATTGATTGCCATCTTTTAGCATTATGTATAAGTAATCAAGAAAATCTGTGATTCAGGCTACCACGTCCGTAAGAGAAACGAAAGAAAAGACAGGATTTGGAAACGAAGTCACAGTCCCATCTACCCGTAGTATCCATTCCTTCAAAAGATATTTCCATATGGTTGACTAACTATATCTATATCTCTATGAACATAGACATTACAACTGTCTGAAAGAAGAAAACTTCATCGTACGTTGCCAAGTAACCGGAAATGTCGACAGCATATCGTAGATGGCGCTACAAAACGCTTCAAACATTTTTCAAACAGAAATATATTTACCATTTTTCATTCGCATATATGGATACATCTCTTTTGAATATCAAAACTTCTTTGAAGCACAATTTTCCTTGATCGTAGGATCAGACAAAAAACCTCTATAATTTGAACCAGGACATTCGGAGTTCTGAAACAATTGTCTGTCGTATTGAAGGAAGTCTCTGTCACGTTTGAGGTTGACAGGCCCTGAATAGAATAAGAATACCTAAGCACTAAGCAGGCTATGCTGCTCAGGCATAATCAAGGATAATGGGTAATATAACAAGACCTTGATAAATAGTCGTCTATTTTGATTGCATCTAAATTTCGAATGTATTTTATAATTATTTAACCAGACATAATTTTTGCATAAATAATCTGATGAAAGCCTGAGAGCAGAGCTCGAGGGCTTTCATCTCTGGTTATTGATGCCAAAATAATGTTGATTCAAATCAATAAATGCAAGAGAAATTTAGCAGCAATCAAAATAGTAGCTTATTAATCAAGGTCGAGTTATATTTATGAAGATAATTTCTTGAACCAAATTTTTTATATCAGAGAGACATATTCACAAAATGAAAAAAAATGAATGATTTACTCGAAATATCAACAGAAATCAACAAAATCCAAACGAAAACAGCACCAGCGTAATAAATTATCATTGAAATTCAATGCACAATTATTTTATGTCACTCCAAACGCTATTTTTACTCCTCACTGTATTATAAGGGATTGTAGACTCAATTACACTATCTATATATTCGTTTTTGTTTTCGCCAAACCAATTCATTTTAAATCACTTTTCTCTCTCTATGATTTCTTGGCACTTCAACACGATTGATTCAATTTGACGTTTGCGATCTATTCATTTAAAGTACTGTCAGACGCACTGGATCTTTTATGTTTATTATGCTGCATAACCGCTAATGGTTCGTGTTGATTGGTCTTGCCAACAGGGAACAAAAATGTGATTGGTTGATGACTGATATTCGACAGATGAAAGAAATAATCACTGAAAGACCTCGGTCGGTGGCTATTTGTATTCACAGGAATCTTCAACTTCGACACTTCCAACAATACATCAGAATTCCAAAACCACAGTTGTATAGATGCTAAACAAATACACATTTATTTAAATAAACTTTATTGTGATGATTCGTACACTAAATTTCGTTAAATCGAATTGTTGGTAACTATGTGTTTCATTCCCGCTTTTGAAATGAAATGAAAAACACAAAAGGTTTCAGAAATTACATTATTCGGGTACAACATTCAAATCCAACAGTCACAAAGAATTTCAAATGTTATTATCCTGATGATAAATCTGCTAGAACGACTTCTTCATCTCCTCTGTATTTTCTGTCGGAGTATTCCATATTCCTCATGTTGTTCTCCAACTCCTCACAGTCCACAAATAGGCTGGAACAAAAATATTAAATATAACTCGCAGGAAATACAAAAAATGCATTCTATACCGGGAACCAATTTACCCCCCTATATCTAGGTTGTTACTTTTCATGGATATTTCATAATCGGTACTTCGATTTAAAGCCATGAGTGTACAATTTATCAAACTATATATATGACACTTCCGATTTGATCGGAAGCGCATCCAATTTTCATATTTCAAATGGAATCTTAATTTTTTTCGGAAATCACGATTCAGTATAAAATTACCTTTCCAATGATATACCATAATCATACTTCCAATTCACAATCTGTTAGTACAATTGAGATTTCATAAAAATTACTTTTTGTATTCCCCTCTCAACGGAACATTCTTATGAAAGTAGCCCAGATTTTGCGTTTGTCAAGTCGAAAAAAAAATCTATACACGCTTTTTCATAGTCTGACTTGTAGCTGTTACACATGAAAACATTGCTTGAACTACAAGAATCATATACATACGATAAAATTAGAATCTTTGGTGTAACAGTTGACACTTCTTGTAGAGATCAATTACAGGAAACTGATATCATTTGCTCTAAACGCGCGTTTCCCTAACAAGGTTGGCAGCTTCAGGAGAACAAACTGATACTAAATCCAAAGACTTGGGTTAGCTTTTCATATACGTCACAATCTAAGATAGTGCAAACACCACGTCTTCTGTTAACTATTACTTATTCTGATTCATTTCTCAACAATGAACTGAAAAGAGGGGTAGAAGCCCGCTTTTTGTTCTTTGATGAGAAATAAATCAGAAAGATTAGTAGTACTATATCCATATCGCACCAGAAAACTTTCCAGGTAGTTTTCACACTACCGTAGATAAATATAAATAGCTAACCCTTGTCTTTAGATTTAGTATCAATTTTCTTCTCCTGAAGATGCTGATCTTGTTAGCGAAACGCGCGTCGAGTGCAAATGATATCAGTATGGTGTTAGGGTAATTGATATTTTTTTTTTCATTTTTTATTTTTTTTATTTATTTATTCA